>MU860029.1:0-187963 GCA_033296875.1 Achaetomium macrosporum | reverse complement strand
CCTATTGGGGATCCACAATTCCCTTATCAATTTCATATGGGAATTTTTGAAAAGTATGGCCGCAATATTGTCCTCCGGACAGGATAAGAAGCTTGAAAGATCAATAGGTGGTACCTGGTAGGAAGCTTGTACGAAAAGTACGAGTTGGAGTGTGGAGCACCTGTTGGAACAACTTGGCCGTTGAAAATGGAACTTGAAACGGGCTCACTCCAAGCCAACGTGCGCCACGTGATGCTGATGGCCCAAAGCGGCGCAGCCATGCGGTCGCGGGTAGCTGGTGGCCAGGTGAAACGGCTTGTTACCTAGAGAAGCATCCTGAGCGCAAGGGCAACAGTGTTCTTGCCTCGGGCTTTCAGCAAATTCAGAACCTGCTCTACCGCCCGGCTTCCCGGCCTTGACCAGTAAATGAACGCCTGCTGGCGGTCCCGCGGCAAGGAAACAATTGCGAGCTTCACTCGCACATGCTTCATTGCTTCAGACACTAGGTTTGCTGTGGAAAGTTTGAACCGCGGAAACCAATTACTGACTCCGTCCCGTTGCCCCGGGCGGCCAGGCCTACCATGAGGTCGACCGTCGGAAATGTTAAGCGTCGAACAGCCGTTGCGGCCTGATATATGGTTTCAGAGGGTTGGTCGACAACTGAGGTGGTGGGCATCCTTCCAAGTTGTGAATGTGAAGGAACAAAGAGTGGTAGAAACAGTATAAATCAACCTGGAATGCCTTGGCATCATTCAAAGCCTCTGCCTCTTGCGTTAGTACTAGCATCACAGCACTCCTCCCGACAAGTCTCCGAACTGAGGACTCGCTTGCACTCTGGTAGTCGCGAGCGTCGACATCCTTCTCTCCTCCCTTGGCCTTCGGCTCTCAGTCTGAATTCCCAGCACACCGCTCCTTGCTCAAGGTGCAGTTTTGATATTAGGTTGCCAGCTGATTCTCACGATACACCATGTCCAGCTCTCGTTCCAAGACCACTACTACCACATCGCGCTCTAGCGGCGGTACGCGGTCCAACACGACCTCTTCATCTAGTCCGAGTAGCGTCAGCAATAAGATTCCCGTCAACATCACGGACCGGAAGGGTCAGCCATACCGAGGGGACCCCTATGAGACCCCCGGCTCCCCTGAATTTGTGCGGCGAGGTTCCTTTGTAAGCAAGCAACCGCCATTACCTCGGTCCAAGTCACACATAAAATAGATACGTTGGTGTTTTTCTCTCTGACCAAGGACCGCATAGTACGAAACGGGTGCCGATCGCGACGGGTACAAGTACCTGCAGGCATCAGATGTTCGACGCCAGGTCCGCGAGGCACCATCGGAGAATGCATCCGTCGGCCGATATCCCAAGCCATTTTCTAACCACGAGGCCCTCAGCCTGAGCTCAAAGGCGCCGCACAGGGAGTTTCCCCTCACCCCAACCCCGGGTACGAGCAGCAACTCTGCTCGCAACTACAGAGGTGGCGACCCAGGCCCCGTTCGAGCCGTGTACAACGACCGCGACAGGTCCTCCGTCGACGTCGCTTACCACGATCCCAACGGAGCGCCTGTTGGCCCCCGCAATGGGAGGGCAAACCCGAGTACGCCCTACGCGATGGCCAAGTACCGCGAGAGCCCTACATATACGGATACCAGCGAATGTAAGCACAGTAGACGCTGAACCTCCAGGAGTTAACTAGGCTGGCGTAGAGGACGGTATGTGGTAGGCTGAGATAGAGAGTGCCAGGAATATACCAATCCGTAACTGAAGTGTGCGAGAGACTAAGGTACCAGGCTCCGTCTGGTCAGAAAACCTGTACACCAAACATCGATATCAGCCGGACTTACAGCTCGGGAGACAGAACGACGTGCTTATTGCTTTTCTTCTTCTTCTTCTTCTTCTTCTTCTTCTTCTTCTTCTTCTTCTTCTTCTTCTTTTCTTTGTTTTCCTTTCTTCTTCTTTTCTTTTTTTCTTCCTCCTTTTCTTTTCCTTTCCCTCTTTTTTATTTTATTTTTGTTTTCTTTTTCTTATTTTTCCTTTATGTCTAATTTGTTTCCATTTGTTTTACTCGTTGCTTACGCTAATATATCCGGGTAACAAGCTTAGTATACGCTTATACGGCTGTTTGTGAGCTTGGGGTGCCTAGATGCTTAACTACTCAGGCAGATAAGTCAGGTATTCTCCTTGCAAGTAGATACTGTACAATAAGAATGCCACTTTCTATTTACCACGAAGATCTAACCGCTTAATATTGAGAAAACGCTATATATCGTCAGAGAAGATGCGACGGGCATATATGTCTTAAGATTACTAGTACAGGTAAGGGTCTTGGAAGCACCTGCCTCCTCGACCAAAATATTCGAGGGGTGTCCTTGTCTGACCCTGACCGTACCAGAGTAAATATTACTAACTGCGTATTTTCTACCCTTCGCCAGCCCCCTCATGGATCAATATCCATCTTGTATGAGGATCGCGAATGGGATCCGAGAAACAAGGCCGGAGATGTAAGAGTAATAACCTAGTATGTGAAGCCGGTGTAACTTGTATCAACTAGTGTATGTGTAGTGGGGATCCGAAACCGGGATCCTGTTGGCAACCGAGGTGCGCCGGTTTTTTTCTAGCCTGTGTTACCCCAAAATGCCCAAATCAAAACGCAGACCCAGCGGGCAATTGTTGAGCGGCAAAGGCAAATGGATATAACCACCGCACTTCGCCCCACTGGAGAAACTGATGCCATATTAAGCATCTTCTTTTTGTGTTCGACTTAACCTTCATGGATTTTACACATTTTGGCCGGCGATTCCTCCAGGATTGCGAAAAGGATTCAATGATCGTCAATTGAAGTCCATTTCCCAAGTTGGAAGGAACCTGGCTCCGGATCGTGACTTCCCGCTGCGGGTCTCAATTTTGGCTCATCCATGGATGTCGGATATGGGGCCAAGCTCGGCAGGGAACTTTCGAAGGAACTTTAACGGCGCCGATCATTGAGTCAATGTACAGCCTCTGCGGACAAGATCAACTGCACAATACGAGTACCGGGCGACAACACCTTCGCACCATCAGCAGAGAGCCTAGATCTCGAAAAGTCTGGTGTTCGATTCAAGCTCCGACCCAAATGCCTGCTACTCTCTAATGAATCGACTCGGATTTATCATTATCAGGGTTCTCAGCTCGGCCTCTCCCAACCGAATGCAACAACATGTCCCTGTTCGGATACCAATTGTACCCGACACTATGTAATGGCTAGTGGAGTTCAGGTTCTGCATGCACTGAACTCCTCTGGGCCGGCCCAGGGCGGCGCTTCTTGGGCTCTCTGAATATGCCAAAGACACCCAGCTGTTCAGCGACTATCCACAGTCTTCCACTACACTTTGTCGCGGGCCGCGGGAAGCGAGTTCAGGAATCCGGTCCCAGTCCGCTCGGCTGGATCAAACAAGGCAGCCAGCTCACTCACAGTCGGCGTCGCGGGGATAGGCGGGATGGGTATGGAATACTGTAAGGGATGTACTGTATGCATGTACTGTATTATATACACATACACATACACCTACAGGGGATGGTATTTCCGGCCCGCCCATCATCCAGAGCCGCCACCTCGCGCAAACAAGGCTTGGACCACTGGTTTCACTGTGTCCGTGGACATGGCACGCCGAGAAGCCCCGGATGTAACCCAGCCGATCTCCCAGGCTCGGGCTTTCTCACGTGGCGTTCGCTTGAGACAAGGTTGAAAAGGTCGGGAGCATCGCAGGGATTGGAACTTTGCCCCACCTTGGAACCTCAAACCATCCTCAAAGAGTTGCTTCCTCGGAGTAATTCATTCCCCTATCTCCCTTTTCGATACTTAACCTTGTATCTTTCCACCGCCGTTCGCTGTTGCTGGCAGCTAGATAGCTCCTTAGACTCGATTTCGTTGGCCCTCTGCTCGAGTCGACCTTCAGCCGTCCTCAGCAGCTATCTTCAATGACAGATTGTGGAGTGAGAGACTGCTAGAATAGTACGGAGCCACGCAGGGCCCATCGACCTTCGTTCAGGCGGGGGAAGGCGTGGCCATGGCATTCCCTATCCTCGCTGCCGTCTGCGCTGCGTTTGCAGTCGCCATCTACAAATATGTCTCGGGTTTGCGCAACAACCTTGCCAAAGCACGCAAAACGGGTCTTGTCTATATAACTGTCCGTAAGTGCTGTCTGCCTCCAATTTCTATGCAAGCGCCGCCGAGAACCCACGCTGATAACCGCGCCCCAGCTATTAATCCCATTTGGGTCGTATGGCAGCTCACGTTCAAGCTATGGGTTCCGCTCATCAAGCTGTTCTTGCCCAGGTCCTGGTGGGAGAACTGGTTATTGTAAGCCTTATCTCTGCTCGCCTGTTCTCCAGCATGATACTGACCACCACCAGCGTCATGATCCCGGAATGGGGCTATAAGACGGGCCAAACACACTTCGAGCGGTTGGGCACCGAGACCTTCTTGGTGGTGTCTCCCACCAAAATCCTCCTGTACAGCCAGAACGCCGAGGTGATCCACAGAATAATGCAACGCCGCGAGGCCTTCCCCAAGGATGTGGAGTTGTACGATATCCTCTGCATGTTTGGTATGAATGTGCTCACCACTGAGGGCGCCCTCTGGCGGATGCATCGCAAGATCACCAGCGCCAGCTTCAACGAGAAGAACGCCGCCCACACCTTCGCCGAGGCGATCAAGCAGACCATGGGGATGCTCAACGTATGGCTTGGGCCAGAGGGCGAGAAGAAGGGAACGACCAAGACCATTAGATCTCTCGAGCGCGACACCATGACTTGGGCGCTCAACATCATTGGCTACGTGGGCTTCGGCCTGCGCCTGCTCTGGCCCGGCCAAGAGGTGCCCAAAGATACCGACCCCAAACTGGCCAAGTATGGCAGCTTGGACCCGGCCCCCGGGCATACAATGAGCTTTTCCGAGTCGATCGCCCTCACCTTGGAGAGGATCGTGGCCATCCTCGTTTTCCCGGATCTGCTGCTGAGTGGGTATGCTCTGTTGCTTGTTCCATCACGGAAACTAACCCTCTCGTAGGAATCCTACCTTTCAAGTGGGCCAAAGAGACCTTCCACGCCAAGATCAACTACCTCAAGTACATGGACGAGTTCCTGCACGACAAGATCGAAGAAGCGCGGAGCGGCGTCGCCCCGAGGGAAGGCATGGACATCATGGGCCAGCTCGTGCAGTCCAAGTACGGCGCGAAAGCCGGCAAGGAGGGCGGCAATGGCGCCAACAACAACACCACCAGCAGCGCCAGACTCGAGGACAGCGACATCATCGGCAACGCATTCATCATGATGGTGGCGGGCCACGAAACGACGGCCAACACGCTGCACTTCGCGCTGGTCGAGCTCGCCGAGAACCCGGCGACGCAGCGGCGGCTGCAGCGAGACATCGACGCGCTCTTCGGCGACACGGACCCGTCGACGTGGGACTACGAGAAGAGCATCAACGCGATGCTGGCCAGCCACATCGGCGCGTGTGTCAACGAGACGCTGCGCCTCATGCCGCCCGTGACGGGCGTGCCCAAGATCGTCACGCCCGACGCCGACCAGCCCATCACCATCGACGGCCGCACCCACGTCCTGCCCGCGGGCACCTCGTGCACCCTGCTGGCCGTGTGCGCCCAGCGCAACCCGCGCTGGTGGCCCACCAAGCCGAGCGAGCGCACCGGCGCGCCCCACGACCTGGACGACTTCCTCCCCGAGCGGTGGTATCGCACGCGGAACGACGAGCACAAAGAGCACGAGGAGATCGGCGACGCGGCGGACTACGGCGGGTTCCAGGGCAGCGACGTCAGCGCGTCGCTGTACCGGCCGGTCCGCGGCAGCTACATCCCCTTCAGCGACGGGCCGCGGTCGTGTCTGGGCCGGCGCATTGCCATGGTCGAGATGGCGGCCGTGCTGGCGGTCATCTTCCAGCGGTACAGCATCGAGCTGGCGGTGGACGAGTGGGCGAGCGACGAGCAGGTGGCGAACATGAACCCGGCGGAGAGGATGGCGGTGTACAAGAAGGCGCAGGACAAGAGCCGCGAGATTGTCAACGGTGCGGACTCGGTGTTGACGCTCAAGCTGCGTGGTGGGAACCATGTGCCCGTGCGGTTGGTTAAGAGGGGGCAGGAGAGGTTTGTGAATGACCCGGAGTTGTCATGATTCAGATTGTCATGATTGGCGAAGTTGGATAAATGGGCAAGTTGGTTGTATCCCGTACATAGATTGGCATCTCACAGCTCAGCCATTTTCAGCGGATATGCACGACATTTCACTTACCTGCTAAGTAATGCACAGATACAAGACAGAGTACAGATTACATCTGTGCATCTCCATGGAGGTTCCGAGCGTTGAGTGAGGATTCGGAAGTGGAGTGTCCTGCAGTTTGCTCCTAACGTCAAAAGTCAGAATGACCTCATGGCTCCATTTTAAGCTTCACGTCCCAGCCACCCGATTTTTGGGGCAGCCCGGGCAATTCGATCACCCAAGCTTTCGGCCTCAAGGTAGAGCCAACCTTAAAAGCTGCCGCGTCGGCCACCCCTAACCCCAAACACGTCAGACAAAACATAAACAACCCACTCCAACGGCCCCCTCACCCTCCACATCCCATCCCAGCAATCTTTGCATCATAGCTCACCTTAGCTTTTCGCTCCAAACAACATCCCGGCTCACCCGACCCTGCCGGCTTGCAGCGCAACCAGCACATTTGCAGTCGCCTCATTTGCGCGACCAGAACGGTGTCGAACACGTTGGAATTCACGATTTTGAACCATGTCCGGCGCAAACAGCTGGCTCGCGCGGCAACGCAAGTCGGATCTCGTTGACCTGGCAGAGACGGTCGGGCTCACAGAGTACGTCACTCGAAGTTCACGATTCCTGCACGTTCGTTAGATAGTTCGTTCTATACGAGGAATCAATGCTTCAATTTCTTGCAAGCGCTTGCTTCTTTCTCACAATCCGAAACGCGCATCCAACTGTCCGTTTTTCGCCGGGTGTTACTCGCTGTGGAAGCCGCCTCGCGTTGCATCACCACCCTTGAGCTCGGGGGCCCTTCCCATCGCGATCCAAACGCGTCTCGACGTCTGCGATATTCTCCAATGACACTTTCTAACGCGTTTTCCTGCAAACAGTTACGAGAGCCTGCGAAAGAGCGACCTGGAGCTCGCACTCGACCAGCACCTCTCTGAGAATGCCGCGCGCTACCAGTCCGACCCAAGGTTCCAGGACTACTTCAAGAGCCGCGCCCGGGCGGGCGGCTCACCCATCAAGAAGGAGCTTGCCCATGACCTGAAGGTGTCCAAGCGGCGAATCGCCAAAGCCGTCGAGGAGGTTACGCCCCCTCAGTGAGTCCACCCACGTCGAGCGCGTTCTGCCGATTTAACGCGGGTAAACAAAAAACAACCCTTTACTAACCGGCGTCCCCAAAGAGATGAGGAAGACGAAAGCACCGAATCCTCACCAACAGCAAATGTCGCCCAAGCCGCCTCCACCGCGCTAGCCCAGACTCCAGCCCGCGCCATGTCCCTCGCCTCGCGCCTCCAGCTCCCCGCTACCCCAGCCGACGTCGCCCAGGCCGTCGATCGCGGCACCGTCGCGGTGCGCGAGCGCGTCGTGTCGCTCTACCAGGACTCCGGCATCACGGAAGCGACGCAGACGACGCGCGAGAAGCTGTCGACGGTGCACTCGGTGATCTCGCTGATCGCGCTCTTCGAGCTGTACAAGCTCCGCCAGGAAGTGCTGCCGGACCGCTACGCCTTCACCATCCCCGCGCTCAAGCTGCTGCGCACGCCGGACTACCCCGTGCACCTGCCGGACATGTTCGCGCTGGTGACGGCCAGCTTCTGGGGCCCCGCCCTGACTTGGCTGCTGACGAGCGTCGTGCTGCCGAGCCTGTTCGGGTACTTCTTTAATCTGAGTGCCGCGCATCACGGCGGCAGCAGTTCTTCTTCCAGGAGCCACCGTCGCGGACAGCAGACTGCGGCGGCGGCTGAGTACGCTGTCGATCCGCTCACCTTCAGCATCGTTAAGGCCGTGGCTACCTATGTCGTCTACGCCCAGGGCGTCACCTTCGGCGGCTTGATCAACCCGGACTCGGTCAGCCGCATCAACTCGGCGCTGTACAGCGGCTGGAGGGGTGTCTTGGTGGGCACCGCGGTGTCGGCGCTTACGTCGGTGTATGATGCTGTGTTGAGCAAGTAAGGGGGTGCCACAGAGCTTTGTGTGGTCTGGCACCTGGGTGCGGCTTGGGAGCGGCTTGGGAGCGGAAGGGGATGAGAGAACGGTGATGCTGCGTGGCGTGGCTTGGCTTGGCTGGGAGCGAGAAGAGGCATTCCCGGTCGTCTTGGGGGTGACTGGGAAGATGGGGTGATCGGGCTCAGAGGCGTTCGAGGCGTTAGGATTGTGTTTCAATCTCCTCCTTTTTGGTTATCGTCTTACATTTATCTTTATTCTACTATCTTTCTCTGGCGTCATGGAATTCTGGATTCTCGAATTACCTGATACCATCCTCCATCTAGTCTGACTTCCCCTTCTCTCTGTCGTCTCCCTCTCCACATCGAGACTGGCCTGTCGGGCTCGTCAGACATGGCAGCCACAAGCACGACAGGGAGAAAGGAGGATTTTGTGTGTACATTCATTCGCCTTTCGCTTTCCGCGGGCTGTTTTCTTTCGGTTGTGAGGGTGGGACCAGGTTTCGGGGTACGACAAGGGGACGGGATATCTTATGGGTGGGATGGACTCAAGCCGACGTTGTTGCCTAGAAGTATTCGTTTCACAATCTTTCCAAGATGCTCGGGCAACGGGACAACCCTTACACAATGTCTGCTCTTGGTTCGTGCTGGTTTACTGCATGTTTGCGCAGAACCGTAGGAGTATCCTTGCCTTCACTCCCGGATTTGCCAGCATTTGCCTGGACATGAATATTTCTTGCTCGTGCACATGTGAAAAGAACTGCCCAGTCGTGGTGGCGTTGTTGGCGCATACCTTATGTCTTAGAAGGCAGGCAGGAGCCTCCAGATAAGATACCGGCCACCAGACATGGCGGGGTCAACTCACCCCTCATCTCTCAACTCATAACCTGAAGGAGCTCTCTTGAACTAGAACACCTTTCCTTCCCTCCACAGTTCAGCCAGGTTCAGGTTGGAACCGATCTACGTCTCTCCTTCACCATGGCAGTACTCTTGCCGCTCAGAACCACACCCACAACAGCCGCAGCCAGCATGTCCAACGAACAGCCCAACCAACAAACCTTCCCCGAGTTCACCGAGGAGGGCCTCACCTTCCCGCAGCTCCACGCCTTCTCTCGCGACGGCTACCTGATCATCCCCGACGCCCTGCCGCCATCCACAGTCTCCGCCCTCCTGGCCGAAACGCACCGCCTCCTCGACGAGGAGCTCGACCTCTCCAACCACCCGCTCACTCGCTTCCAAACGGGCGGCGAAACAGGCGACAACCACGTCGGAGACGAGTACTTCCTCACCTCAGGCGACAAGATCCGCTTCTTCCTGGAAGAAGATGCCTTCGACTCCCACGGCACGCTCACCAAGCCCAAACACCGCGCCGTCAACAAGATCGGCCACTACCTCCACGGCCTCTCCCGGCCCTTCGCCTCGCTGCTCTCCACCTCCCCCTCCGACCCGCGCGGGTATGTAGCCGGGATGAAAGCGCGGCCCGCCGTGGTGGCGCGCGCGCTGGGCTACTCGGACCCGCGCGTGCTGCAGAGCATGGTGATCTGTAAGCAGCCCGAGATCGGGGGCGCGGTGCCGGCCCACCAGGACTCGACATTCCTGTACACCGACCCGCCCAGCGCGGTCGGGTTCTGGTATGCGCTGGAGGACACGACGGTGGAGAACGGGTGTCTGAGTTTCCTGCCGGGGTCGCATCGCTGGGCCGGGGTGGAGAAGAGGCTTGTAAGGAAGAATGGGACGGCGGAGGGCACGGAGATGGTTCCCAATGATGGGGGGAGGAAGTTTCCTGGTGGGAAGTGGTTTGGGGAAGGGAAAAGGGGCAAGATGGAGGAGGAGTATAAGAGGGAGGGGATGGAGTATGTGGAGGACTATGTCCCCGGGGAGGTCAAGGCGGGGTCGTTGGTGTTGATTCATGGGAATTTGTTGCACAAGAGTGAGAAGAATACGAGTCAGAAGGGGCGGATTATTTATACCTTCCATATTATTGAGGGTGACGAGCAGTATTGTAAGTATGATGAGAGGAACTGGTTGCAACCGCCTGCCGAAGGGTTCACGAGGTTGTATACGGATGACTAGTAGCTGGGGTTGAGGAAGTGAGTCAGCAGATACTTACATAGCAGTCTTACACAGTACACCAATACACCTGGTTGCTTGGCTCGCACTTGCTTGTTGTCTACAACTACCTTAAGTCCGATATCTACTGGGAGTAATCTTATTGTGATAAAAAGAAGCGTGGATTGTGCAACCAAGGCAACTATACTGTACAAAGGAACCAAGAACCATAATGGAAATACCCGTTGATGTTGCTGATAGTCTCGAAACCCAAAGCATTGTTTTCTTCTCCTATGTTGGACTGGCCCACCTCCATCCCTTTCCTGGCGACATCCTCAGCCTCTGAAGCAACCCATACAGTACCATAAACAGCCGATGCGAAGAGACCAGACTCGGAAACATAAGTCAAGGCCGGGCCGGCAGACAGCGGAAAGAAACTACCATTGCCTGAGAAGCCGCAGGTAACGATCCCCGTCCACCCAGAAGCAAGGCTTCTAGCTCCTCGCATAAGGATGGAACCCCCTGTTCCCACCACGCCCACCGCCGCGGTAATTAGCGCCTGGTCGTCCCGCATTCTTGGGTCCCGTCGGCGCGTTCGGCGGCGGCGCATTTCCGGGGTCTACCGGGCCCTGCGACATCATCTGCTGTCCGCCACCACGACCACTGCCCTTGTGAAACCCACCACGTCCTCCGCCACCAAAACCACCACCACCGACCTGGTTCATGATGGGCTGCGGTACGTCGTCGTACATGCCCTCCCAGCTGGTGGGACCGCCCTGTCCGCCACCGAACCCACCCTGGCCGTAGCCCTGCTGGTGATGCATATCGCCACCGCCGGCTCCGCGACCGCCGCGCCGACCCTGGCCCTGGCCCGGCTGTCCCTGCTGCTGGTCGAATTGCTGCTGTTCGTAACCGCCGTAGCTGCCCCGGTTCGAGCCGCCGCCACCGCTGCCGCTGGAGCCGGCACCACCGTGGCTCCCTCCGCCGGGGCTCATCCCGCCCTGGTTCATACCCGGACCGCCAGCGCCACCGGCCTGGTTCATCATTTGCTGCATCTGCTGCATTTGCTGCTGCATCATGGCCGGGTTCATGTTTGCCATTCCAGGGGGCATGCCGCCGGGCCCGCCGCGTCCCTGCTGCGCAGCCATCATCTGCTGCATCTGCTGCATCTGCTGCATGTACATCATGTGGGTGAAGTTGGGGTTCATGTTCCGGTTCATCATCATCTGCTGCTGCATCATGGCGAAGGCCTGCTGCATACGCTGGATGTACTGTGCCATGACCTGCGGGGACATGCCCGCGGTGCTGGGGCCCATGCCGCCCATGCCCATGGCTCCCTGGCCGCCGGAACCGTCGTCCATGCCGCCTCCCATGCCCTGTCCCTTGCGGCCGAACTTGCCGCCGCGCCGCGCCGCATCCTCTTCATCGCGCAGGTTGCCGCGCGGTTGGGCCTTCTTGACCTCGATCGGCTTGCCGTGGATCTCGAGGTTGGCGGACAGACAGGCCTCGACGCCGGCCTCGCTCTCAAAGGTGACGAAACCGAAACCGCGGGGACGGCCTGTGTCCTTGTCCATCATCAGGGTGGCATCAACGACGCGGCCGAACTGGGCGAAGTACTCGCGGAACTCGTGGTCGGTGGTCTCCTGGCTGACGCCACCGACGAAGATCTTGGATGTCTTTTCCTGCTCATCTCGGGGGATAGCTCGCTTCGGATCGATCTGATGCAAGGAAGTGGTCAGCATGGACTGTCCAATGGCATGACAGGGAAAGGGTCCTACTCACGATCTTGCCATCCAGATAGTGCTCCTTGACCATAACAATGTTCACTGTCTTGGGGTCCTTGAACGTCAGGAAGCCAAAGCCTCGCGAGCGTCCTGTGGCGCCATCTCTCATGACCGTGCATTCTACCACTTCGCCGAACTGGGAAAAGTAGTCTCTCAGGGATTCTTCAGGAGCATTAGCACAGGAATCTCAGTGAGCTATTAGAAGCGGACTTACGGTCTGTGGTTTCCCAGTTAAGTCCACCGATAAACATCTTTCTGTTTTCGCAACTGTGTTAGTATCATTTCCCCATCATGAAACTGCCTTCTCTTAGCAGTCCATATCAGCAAAACATTGTGCCGGAAATGAACGAGCAGACAAAGATGTAGTGGGTTAGAAAGCAGGCAATCGGTGGCTGGCCGCAGGTCCCTCGTCTTCCTCCCCTCTCCAGCACCCGGCAGCACGGCTGACTAAGGTAAGAAAACCATCCGGTGAGTTATGGCGGTGGAAGCCACATGAGTATCATGCATCTCGGTATGCGTAAGGCGAACATGTGATGCTGCATTCTCATCTCCGCCACGTCTGCACGTTCACGGTTTTCCCGACCTTCCATTCGGCCCGTAGTCATTGTCGACATTGGACGCGTCACTCTTGGTATCTTCATGCTCGGCATCAACGTCGAGATCCATTCGATCATCATCTTGGAAATCGTGGCAGATGAAGGGTTTTGGCGCTGGCGGTGAAGAGACGGAGGTAAGTGATGAGCTGTCGCTTTCGCTGGACTCGAGCGGGATGAAGTCGGGACATGGCGATAAAGTTGGTCCTGTATGTCGGACGACCCAGAATTGATTGTTCTCGGGCATGTTGGCGACGATAAAGGCGGTTTTCTTCGAAGCGAGTTGTTGTAGAGCCCAACGCAGAGCACGCTACAGCGGTTCCCAAAAGTGAGAAGAAAGATGCAGCGCAGAGTGCCAGTGATGATGCTTGCCGAACTTTTTCTTGTTCCTGTCTCGTGCTCTTGCCTATCGTCAAGCTAGCTGTCTTTGCTGGTTGCTGCGCTATTCGCTGCCAAATCTTGACCTAGATACCGGCGCCATCGGTCCCCAGATTTGCTGGAGCCCGTGGTTTCCTGGTGCTCTAAGATTATCTGCGAGTGGGCTAACAAGACAGGAGCACAAACTCCCCATCTATCGCGTTGGCGTTGCATTATCGGCGAGCGTGCGTTCAGGCAGAGTCCAGTCCCCCCTCTTGATCATTTTGGCCAAGTTTGATTGCGCACCACGCGCAATGGTTCCTTGCCCTGGTCATTCGTTCTGCCCATGCGCGTCCGGGACGTGAAGCAGAACCCTGGGGCAAAACCCAGATACCATCCGCGACATACACCTTCCCAATGGCTCACGCCGAGACCCAGCCCTGCTCCCCAAGCCTTGCTCCCAAGGTCTTCCCAGCTCTTTGCCATCATGCCGTCCAACATGCCTTTGCTTTCTCAAAGCATTATGAAGTCCAGGCAGAATAATACTCTCACGATGCAGTAGGGCAATCGCCTCCAAGAGGTGAAAAGGGGTGCGCGTCGAGTATGTCCTGAGGAAAAGAGAATTCACTTACCCGTCTTCCTTAGCATTTGGGCCCTTTGCCGGGGCAGCGGGTGCAGGCGGTGTACTATGCATCGGCTTTTCTTCCTGCTTCACTGTGGCAGAGGGTCCATTTCCGAGGTTGAAGTCAATTTCATCGTCATCCTCTTCCTCAACCTCTTCATCGTGGTTCGCTTGTGTGTTATGCCCTCCGTCGTAGTCTTGGCGCTGGCCTGTATCTTCGGGACGTTCATTCCTGCTCTCTGGAGCCGCGGGCTGCACAGCCGAGTTCTGGTCAGGCTCGGACACTGGTGCTGGCTTGGCCGTCGCGTCGTCATCATTATAACTGTTCGCCATTAGCACTCACTTCTGGCACAGGATTTGGTGAAGGTAGCACATACAGATCGGCGAATAGCTCGTCGTCGAAGTTCTCGGGCTCTGTCATGATGACGCTGTCGGTGTGTGCACGGCTGGACGAGAGGCTGGACAGGAAACTGGACGCGCCCACAGTTGAAAGACCTGTAGGAAAGAAGAGGGAGGTCGCAGCAGAAAATAAATTCCAGGTAACCTCTGCGCTCGCGGATAATGAGCGGAGCGGATTGAATGTATCGCGCTCGCTGTTGATGGGCTAAGAGAGTTGGGTGAAGATGCTGCTGCAGGCTCAGACGGCAGTCAAAGGCACAATTCCCATTAGTGCCGGAGTGGGGCCAATTGCCTTGTTTAGCGAAGTCGTCCAGTCACAGCGCCCCAGGGTCCTCAAAGTGGGGCCATCAGGGAACGTTGAGCAGCAACTGTTCGGCTGCCCAGAACCGGCAAGCAGCTGTCACCTATAAGCTGGCCGGCTCAGTGTCAGCGCGTGACGGAACTGGAAGGACGAGCAGGGCCTCGAGACGACAACTTTGGGACAAGGAGACAAGTCATGCCATTGCTCGCAGATAACGCAAGGAATTCATGATGTTCTCTTCTTCCGCCGGCGGCAAGAAGGTCCCTCCCCAGGTACGGTTGCCAGCAGAGTGTTTCAGAATAAGAGACATAGCTAACATTGTCGCGAAACCAGGAGATGGTGCAAGTCGGTATGTCCCAAGTCCCGAAGCGACAGCGTCGTAGGATATGTCGCCACGTCCGCAGAAAGTTTCCATGCTAACTGTGCCTTTGGTTGGATCTAGACAGATCTGAGTACGCATTGTACTTTTCCTTGATTCTTTCTCACCATGGTTGACCATGAGATTGCCAGCTCGGCCTCACCATTTTGGAGGGCCCCTCCTCGGGACACCCCCCCTCCAAAGAAGACAACACGCGATTCGGGCCTCGTAGTCGGCGCCGCCTATTCTCATGCTGACATGCTCAAGATTGATTCCTTGTATTTACACCCACCTAGTGCCGGCGCATTCCGCCGCTGACTTGGCCCCAGGTCCCTCTCGAACTCCGGGTCGCGCCCAATGACCCCGCCTTCCACGACTTCAGGACACGAACGAAGCGCCTCACTGAGCTCTGCGTCGCGGAAAACAAGCTCCAAGATCAGCTCGCCACCGCTCAAGACATACATGAACTTCCTGTCAAACACCAACGATGACTGGACTGTGGACGAGGAGGAGGAGATGTATGGCTACGAGTCGGACGACGGGGACGACTTCGGTCTTCCCAGCCTGTCCAACATGAAAAGGAGGACAAAGCGGATAGCAGAACAGAGTAGGGCACAGACCGACAGCGGTCTGGGTCATGACGCTCATGACGACGTGCTCGGGGAGCAACCCCGGCAACGAAGGAACTCCGACAGTGCAGACATTGCTATCGAGCGACCGACACCATCTTACCCCGTGCCCAAGAAGAGCGAGGGGAAGATACTGCGACCACAGTACAAAGACATACTGCGCGACCCTGCCAACGCGCTCCACCTCATCAATTACCCATCAATACCACCTAACGCCACGCCCAAGGAAGTCGACGCAATCAACTCCAGGATAACAAGGATAAACAAGTTCAAGAGGTTATTACAAGCATCAACAATACCGCTCTCCGACCTCCGAGCGTTAGCGTGGTCGGGTGTGCCGGAAGAAGTCCGCGCCATGACCTGGCAGCTCCTCCTCAGCTACCTCCCAACCAGCAGTGAAAGGCGGGTAGCGACACTCGAGCGAAAACGAAAGGAGTACCTTGACGGGGTACGACAAGCCTTCGACAAGGGAGGCGGAGGTGGAGGTGGTGGCAGCGCCCCAACACCCTCGGGTCGCGGCGGGCGCGGGCTGGACGAAGCCATCTGGCACCAAATCAGCATCGACGTGCCGCGCACCAACCCACACATCGAACTGTACGGCTACGAAGCCACCCAGCGCTCACTGGAGCGAATCCTCTACGTGTGGGCGGTGCGGCACCCGGCCAGCGGGTACGTGCAGGGCATCAACGACCTGGTAACGCCCTTCTGGCAGGTCTTTTTGGGAACGTACATCACAGACCCGGACATCGAGAGCGGCATGGACCCGGGGCAGCTTCCGAAGACGGTGCTGGACGCAGTCGAGGCCGATTCCTTCTGGTGTCTGACCAAGCTGCTGGACGGCATCCAGGACCACTACATCGTGGCGCAGCCGGGCATCCAGCGGCAGGTGTCTGCGCTACGGGATCTGACGGCGAGGATAGATGCCGGGCTGGCCAAGCATCTAGAGAAGGAAAACGTCGAGTTTATTCAGTTCAGCTTCCGCTGGATGAACTGCCTCTTAATGAGAGAAATCAGCGTGAAGAATACCATCAGGATGTGGGATACATACATGGTAAAAGCCTCTCGCCCTCTCCGTTCTCCCTTGCACAAACCTCACCATGTCTCCCTACCACGATAAACTGACATCCGTTTGCCGGCACCCAGGCCGAAGAACAAGGCTTCTCCGAGTTCCACCTCTACGTATGCGCCGCCTTCCTGGTGAAGTGGTCCGACAAGCTGGTGAAGATGGACTTCCAGGAGATCATGATGTTCCTGCAGTCGCTGCCCACGCGCGACTGGACCGAGAAGGACATCGAGCTGCTGCTGAGCGAGGCCTACATATGGCAGAGCCTGTTCAAGGGGTCGTCGGCACACCTGAGGGGCCCGGAGAACAGGGTGCAGAGCACGAATTTCCAGTTATGAAGGGATACTCGGAGGGGGGCATATATAAATTTAATGATCGAGTTTGCGGGGCGCATTGCATACATAGCACATGCAGTGAGAGCATCTCGGAAACGGATAGATAGGATAGCAGTTACTAATACCCGGGAAAGTTGCGGAAGGCAAAACACAACACAATGATAATCTGTCCGACCAGCTGTATTTTTCCGTGTCTGTAACTCACCAGCGTCCCTTGCGCCCCTATCCCTGAACCAACCATTTTGCTGTTAAAAGCATCCCAATCCGTAGAGTACGCCGCCCCGAACAGAGAAGAACCAGAGACGGGAAGAGGGAAATAAATACATACTGGTACATCCATGCCTTGCCAATGCCAGCTAGAACTGGCTTCCTTTCCTTCGCCACCAAAACCCACCCCAAACCAAAGCCGGGATGTTGCATGTGGTCAACTAAGGCAACCAGCCACCTTCAACGAAGCAAAGAACTTGAGCACCTGCGGAGGATCCCGCCTAGGTCATCTTCGCATTCCCCTCTCCTCGGGGCTTCTTCGCCTCGATCTCCTGCCCCTCAGCAGGCTTCTCCTCGGCCTTGCGCTTCTTCCTCACCAGGCCGGTCAAGTCGGTAGCATTCTTCTTCACCTCCTCCGGCAGTACCTCAGGTATCTGCTGCTGCTGTGCGGCGGCGGGAATTCCCAGCGCGGCGTTGATGTCGACCGGTGGCTTACGCAGGTCGACCAGCCGCTGCTCCATGTCGGCCAGCACCTCCTTCACGTCGGCGATCTGCCGCCGCGTGGCCTCGTTGTCGTCTGGGTCGTGCAGCGTCGCAAGCTCGACCTCCTTGTTCTGGAGCTTCTGCTTGGTGCTGTTGATCGCCGCTTCGAGCTCGGCTGCGGCCTCATCGCGGAGCGCTTGGTCGATCTTATCGTCGCCGCCGCCACTTGCTTCCTTGTCGTCGTCTTCCGAAGACTTGGTTACCGAGGCGAATTCGAGGGCCAGCGAGAGCTTGAAGTGCGCTTCGGCGATGACTTCGGATTCGAAGGGGTAGAGCTGCTCTTTGTACTTGAGCGAGGCGCGCGAGTCGGTTATCGCGTTGTGGTACCTTGGTATGTCAGCTTGCAAAAGTCGGGAAGGATCTGCGGTTTTTGGTGTGTGGTCCTTCACGACCCTGCGACATACCTCTCGTTCTCGAGCGAGATTTCCGCAAGCAGATCGTGCGTGTCGGCGAGACGCTCCTTGATGTGTTTGACTATGGCAGAGTCGCCGTCCTCGGCAACCTCCTTCCCCTTGCCTTGCTGTTCCTCGTCCTCCGCCTGTGCGGCCTCGAGGCGCTTGTTGAAGAGGACGCGCGCGAGGTCGAGGACCTCGAAGGCAACGGCAAGGTCATCCTCCTCTTCTTCCTCATCGCCTTCGCCTTCCTCAGCCTCGTCTTCCTCTTCGGAGTCTACGAAATTTTCGTCGCCCTCAAACTGGAACAGCGGTTTCTTCTGCTCGGGCTTCGGCGCCTCTTCCTCCTTCTTCTCCGCCTCCTTTGCGGCGGCCTCCGCAACAGCCTCGTCTAGTTTCTTCTCTGCCTCGGCGATTGCAGCAGCTGACGAGCCGGCGACCTCAGTAGTTTCGTTTTTCTTTTCCGCTGTAGCCGGACCGCTCCCGTTGGCGGACTTGGCGGCCTTCGCAGGCTTCGGTTTGGCCAGTTTCTTGGACTCGGGCGCTTTGCCGCCCAGAACATCACTCTTACTCTGGCCGACTTTGAACAAAGCACGGCCGTAGAGGAAGAGAATCTCGGCGTTTTCGGGGCTCATCTCGCCGTTCATCTCGGCCTGCATTTCGGCGGCCTGGGCGTACACTTCGGCAGCCTCCTCATATTGCTTGTGTGCGTAGAGAGCTGCAGCCTTGGCTGCGAGGTCGGCTAGCGACACTTTGAGACTCTTGGCCGTCTCCTCTGGGTCCAACTCGACCTGTGGCGTTGAGGCGCCGGTCGCAGGCGTGGGTGTGGCCATTGTAGCTGCGATCCAGTAGATATGTGTGTATTTCCAATTGATTGTCGATGTGATATCCTTTTGTCAAAGCACAATTGATGGTGTCAAATACTGGGGAAACTGACGCTGAGATTCAGCTCGGAGGTTTGTTGTTGGCTTCAGGTGCTCAGTTTGCTGTTGGTCGAAGCAGCTCGGTGTGATGGAAGGGACGCGAGGGCGGACAGTGCACGGGTCAACCCGTCGCATTTGTCCTTTCACATACGCTCAGCTTTCGCGGCGCCAGCCAATGTCACTGTTGTACCTGCCCTGCTCACTTCTCCTTTTGTCATGTAAAAATCAGAACGCTTACGCCATTACGTTGAGTCTCTTGAGATACCATAGCAGTTGAGATCATTACTGTCCATCTGCTCAGCTTCGAGTCCTCTATGTTTCAGAAAACCAATAATCAGGGTTAGGGCTATGACGTAATTAGTGACAACAACATTCTTCTGTCAAAAAAGGACGTAACGTGTATGATAAGTCCTGCTTATCATACACGTTATGTACACCAGACATCGATATCAGCCAGGCAACACGTTTGGAGACTGAAGGGCATTCTAATCATACTTCCTCATCTTCGTCTCCCTCTTGTTATTTTTCTTTTTATTATCTTCTTCCTTTTATTCTTATCTTTTTCTTCCTTTTCTTCTTCTTCTTCTTTTCTTTTCTTCACTCCAGTTCTCTTCCCTTCTTCTTCTTCTTCTAGTCTTTTCGATCTTACTCTCTTGCTCAAACTCGCGGGTGACGAGTTTGGTAAACAGCCTTTTTTGTGCTTGAAGTGGGGCAGAACCCCGCGTCAGTTCAAGAGCTGTTCGATCTGGTCAGTTTTCACGCCAATGCAGCCGCCAACGGAAGAGAACAAATTAAATCTGATTGACTGTCGGCTTCGGATCGCTGGTTGTCGTGTTTCATGGGGCGAATAGGTGTGCATAACTGATTCCGTTTGGCTCGCCTAGCTTTCGAAAATCGAAATCATTGTCAGAATAGATTACAGAGCAAGAGCCGAAGGTTTCCGTTAACGCTAATTCGCTGCCTTCCCGTTGAGACCTCGTGTCGTGATCACCTCATCGCAACCTTCGGTACCAGTGTCCCATCACAAGCTGCAAGAGTCGGGTTGGAATCATGCATGGCCTGAAGGAAGCTGATGCAACCTGTTACAATCTCACACGACTCTCTTGAAGATCGAGCGTATCAGTTCCCCGTTTGGAAGCAAGTCGTCGCCACCAGTTACCGTTGAAGCAATCCGCAAGTGATCATTATCATTATATTTGCTTGCTTTCTGCTTTTTGCGTCTACTTTCTCACAGTCGGTGGACATAATTCCATTCATGATGTTGCATTCCGTCAGCCCAGAACACGACACACACTACGAGCACAGCCAGTCGAGCTCTATCGAGGCTCTAGTCGCGGCCCGCAACGATGGGAAAAAGCATCTGCTCCTAGCGTACGCTCCCGGCTCTCGCATAGTGCACCTGCCTAATAACAACAACAAGCCTTTGACTCTGACACACATACCTACCCAGGGCGTCCGGCTCCGTAGCCACCATCAAAAGCAAGTGGAAACAATCACATCATGCCGCTCAGCTCCCGACTGACTCATGGACCGCAGTCCCCGTCATCGTCGAGGCCCTTGCCAAGTATGAGGGCACCCTCTCAATCCGCATCATCCTGACTGAGTCGGCCACCCACTTCCTCGGCGGCCAGAGTGCGGAGCAACCCACTGTCTCGTCGTTGCTACATCTGCCAAACGTCGAGGCTGTGTACCGGGACCATGATGAATGGGGCCCCCAGCCATGGCGTCGTGGGGCGAGCATCTTGCATATTGAGTCGGTCTTGTTGCCTTCCCGATCTGCCTTTTGATACGCTTATGTGTGGCTAAGCTGGCTGACAAACATGAACTTGGCTGGCAGATTGCGGAGGTGTATGTGCGCTTGCTTTCAACTAAGGCCTAGAGAGCGTGTGAGGGTGATCGCTAATGGCTGAGCGGCGTACAGGGGCTGATATGCTTGTGGTCGCGCGTACGTGTTCCGGGAACTCAGACGACCCCTACTACGAGAGGAATGGGCCAGCTAACTCCGCAACAGCACTCAGCGCAAATACACTGGCCAAGGTACGCGGATGGGGAGACGCTGCCACTCAGGGGCTATCGCTACCTCCAGCTGACCCGGCTGCTAACACAAAACAGGTAGTTAACGGCATGTCTGACAATCTCTTGACTTCCGTGATCCGCGCCTGGGACACAGATGCCAGTATCGACATGAAGAAGAAGATCATCCTCGTCGCTCCTGCGATGAACTCGGTAACTGCCCAATCTTGTCCCCGATAGGCTTTCTCTTGCAGGCACACTGACCGCCATCCTGCTATACCTAGGCTATGTGGAGAAACCCAATCACAGAGAAGCAAATCCGCGTGCTCACAGACGAATGGGGAGTCAAGGAGGAAGAACATGCTGCTGGGCGGGTACGGTCCATCACGGGGTGGTTCCAGGTGATCATGGTAAGCATCCCTTCCGCTGGTCAAGGTCTGACACCTTTGCTGACCTTCTGTTACAGCCAGTTAGCAAGTACGTTTCTGCTACCAATCCGCCTTTATTCAAACCGACGTGACCTGGGCAATGGCTGACTTCAACTCCCAACAGAACGCTCGCGTGTGGTGACACAGGAGGTACGTTGTTCCCACGCTCCGCATCCGCCCCCATCTCTTGCCAGATCTTAGACGCTAATACCCAATACCACAGACGGTCAGTCATCCCTTCTAACGCGGGCCTTCAAGAAACGCAATCCTCTCCCTTAATCATGGCCCAGCTCAAGCCTTATGCTGCATGGCTGCCGGGCAAAAAACGGTTGATGTCGCTAACCTTCGCTGTGTAGGTGCCATGGCATCAGTGCCCGATATCTGTGCGGTCATCGAGCAGAGGCTGAATCTAACTGCGGGGGGGTGAGCCGGTCATACGGGATGACAGGTTGGGGTTGGGCAGACTCATGGGGATGGATAGGTGTAATAAAGATAATTCCTCGCCATCGGTTGCTATTACTACGAGTTAATGTGACTTCTCCTCCTCCTCCTCCTCCTCCTCCCTTTCCCCCTCCCCTTCCTCCTCTTCCTCCTCTTCCTCCTCTTCCTCCTCTTCCTCCTCTTCCTCCTCTCTTACTTTTTCCCTCTTTTTCTCTCTTTTTAGATTCAATTCTATTTTCTTGACCCCTTATTGCTTAATCTGTCAGGGTAGTTTGGTATACGGCATTCTTTCAACCATGGGGAGCTTAGAGTAGTGTTAGGCCGTTGATGAGCGCTGCGTCTTACTGGCGGCCGTCTGCTCAAGCAGTTACATCGTGGACCACGAAGGCCATGGTTTTGTCCTCCTTCAAGTGCGCACACATACATTGTACACATCTCACTTCCCGTTAGGTCAGACATATGATCATTTTCAGGTCCAGATGAATTAGGTAGTAGTATCCGACAATTGTAATCTACAACATACAGGGCTTAATTTGCCGGTGCCAACCAGGATCTCTCTTGGACCCCGGAATCCTCATGGTAATGGTCCTCTTTCTTCATACCACTTCCAGCGAGGATGTGCAGGGTAAACTCCTCTGTAAATGCCCAAGCTGATAGTTCTTTTGCCATGAAAAAAAAAACAAAGTATGATTTCCATAGAGGCGAAATCATCCCAGTAAGACAAGAGATGACCACCTCTTCCGACCACGACCGTGACCGATGATGCATCTGCGCCACCTAATATGCCCCGATGGAAAGAGAAAAGAAGATAAAAGCGAAAAACAACGAAGCCTCCCACATGCAGTGAGCCGCCCAATGTATTAGTACGTTCCACGCGATCATAGCTCGTATACCCCTTGTGCCGTAGTCCTCCACATTGGGAAAGACAGGATAGCCGGCTTCTGCAAAGGGTGAATATTGTATCAATAGTGAAGTGAAAGGAACTGCGAAGCCAAGCCAAGCGAATACGCCTACTCATGGCGGAAAGTGCAGTTCTCTCCTTTAGCACACTGTCCCTTGGCCCAGAAGGCACAGGCCTTCGTGCCGATGAGGGCGCGGTTGATCCCACGGAGATGGTCGGGGACCTTGTCGTGCCTGTTGCCGCCGTTGCGGCCCTTGCCACCACGGTGGTGGAAGTCGCGATCACGGTTGTTGTGCTCGCGGTCGCGGTCGCGGCCGTAGCCGTCGCGCTCTCGGTCTTGACCAGCGCCGTACGTCTGCCCGTAAGCCTCTCGCTCTTGCTGGTGGTGTTGTCCATAGCCATGGCTGTGACCGTCTCTCTCACGGTCTTGACCAGAGCCGTATGCCTGCGGGGTTTGGCCGTAGGAGTTCCAAGTCTGCTGGGCGCTCTGACTGGCTTGGGTTTGCGCCTGGCCTTGGTTCTGGGCGGTTGCCCACCTCACCACGTCCATTAGGTACTGAGTGCTCTGAGGATCGGCTGGGCCGGGAGCCGCGGCCTGACCTTGATTGCCACTGGCAATAGCAGCTACCAGGGCCTGGAGCTGAGCGTTGGGGTCAGCAGCAGACGGATGCTGAGGCTGGGCAGCATGCTGTTGATTGCCGAGCGCGGCGAGGATGCTGGCCACTTGGCTGTTAGGATCGGCGGTGGGCTGCTGAGGAGCAGCCTGCGGGGCTTGAGCTTGCGTATAGGGATTTGCAGCCTGCGTGTACGGATTTTGATACTGGCCATACCAGGCCTGGTGCTGCGCCTGGTTCTGCTGCTGGTGTTGTTGTTGTTGAGCGGCATAGTATTGAGCCCAAGCTGCAGAATAATCCGGCGTCGCAGCCTGAGCGCGCTGTGCATTAAAAGCAGGGGTCGTCGAGGCCGCTTGCTGCACGTGTTGGGAGACCGGGGCGGGCTGCGTAGGCTGGGAAACCGGGACAGGACGCGCGGGCTGCTCGGCCGGGTTGGCACGCAAGGATGCGGCAATCGCCTCCAGGTTGGCAAGCACTTCATTGACCCTGGCCTGTTCACTGGGATCGGGATGGTGCCGCGCCGTCTGGGAGAGCGCATGGTTGTACGGATCAGGATCCTGCCAGTTCTTAATGCGATCCGAGGTCAAAAGTTCGAAGGTTGCCTGGTCGCGCCGAGACGCAGCCTCGGGCTCGTACCAGGTGCGGGGATCCTGAACGGCGGGTTGTTGAGGGCGAGCTTCGGGCTGGCGAGCAGCCTGTCCGTTGTTTGACTCAGCGATCGACTTGAGAGACTGCAGCACATTGGTGTAGTTGGCATAATCTGGACGGGACTGGAGATCAAGGCGACTCTGGGCTGCGTGAGAAGCATGGCGAGGTCCCCATGATCTCCACTCTTGAGCGCGCCGCATCATTTCATCATATCCGGCCGTTACGGGCGACAGCTGCGACTCCTGGCCAGCACTGCTCTCGGAAAGCGACGGCTCATAAGGGGGCGATCTCGGGGTGGGCGGTATATCTGCGCGGTTGTGATAGATGACCATCAACTCCTTCGACTCCCGCTCCCTGGTGAGCTTCTGCTCCTCGGTCTCGAAAGTTTTGAGTCCGCCACGGGTGTCGTATGTTTTCTCCCTCTGCTCAGAGGGGATGTGGGCGGCGAAGTCGATGGGAGTCGGCTCCTCCCAGTCGCGGTCGTTGATCTCCATGGCTTTGATGCCCTTTCCTGAATGAAGCCACTTCATCATCTGGCTCTCTTCGCTGTTCTTGTAGCGGCCGTCCGTCCTGGTGTTGCGAGCCATGCTAAGGCTTTCCGCAATCTCTTCGGGGTGCCGCGTAAACTCGCGGACTTCAACGAGCGCGTCGCCGCTCTTGAACGCAACTCTCAATCCTCGGCGGCTCTCCTTACGAAGTCGGCGCGCCCGCTCCTCCGGAGTCTCGTTGGGATAAGGAGGGGTCGCCTGCTTTGCGGCCGTCTCCGGCGTCTTGATCTTCTTTGCTTCGTCAATCTCCTGCATCAACGAAGAAAAGATAGACCTGCTCGCGGGAGCTTGCTTGGTCGCTTCGGCAGGCTTAGGTTTGGCGCTCTTCGCAGCGCCGGGCGCGGTCGGTGTCGACTGCGCCTTCGTAGTTGCCGACTTGGGTGCGTCGGCCTTTGAGGGTTGCGTTTTGAAGGTCGAACTCTTCTGAGTATCGACCTTCGCGGGGTCGGATTTGGGTACCGGCTTTTGGGCCGGACGTGCCTTTCCAGGAAGCAAAAGCCCTGACCGCGGCTTGGTCGGGGCAGCGACGGAACCAGAAGTCGTCGTGCTTGTTGACGGCTTCGTGGCGGGGGCTTTGGCGCTGGGACCCGCCAGTGACTTCCCAGCAGCAGAAGATGCCTTTGTGCTGCTCACCGATGAATTGTCGGTCGCAGGCTTTTTTAATAAGCGCACTTCGGCGCCGGTAGCATCCTCTTCCCGTGACCGCTTTGCGCCCGCAGCCGCCACGGGCATCTTTTTGGGTACCTTCGCCGCGGCTTGGTCAGGCTCGGTATTGGGCGCCATGGTCTTTGATGAAGCAGGTGCGGATGAGATTTTTCTTGCGTCGGCGGTCGAGGTGGCCGATTTATTCGTGGAAGAGGGGCCCGTTTTCTTGGTGTCGTTTCCTGGAGCCGATTGTTTTGAGAGCACCCTGGTCTGCGCCGGACCAGCTTCCTTTCCACGGCCACCTGATACCGTGCCGGCCGAGTCACTGCCACTCTCACTCCCTTTATCATCGTTCTGCCTGGCCATCTCAAATACCGCAGACATCAAAGCCTTTGCCTCATCATCCCCTGCTTTTTCGTCCCCTGCTTTCTCCAGCCTGTTCCTGATTTTATCCATTCTCCACATCTCCAACTGCTCCGAAGTCACCTCGGTAAGGCGTGTATAGAGGCGGAGAATGCCTTTGGCCAGAGAGGAGTTTGCCTCGCCCGCATTTATCAGGTTAATAAGTATGTTGTTCAGTCCAACGAAAAGCTTGCTGTGCTTGCTCAGATTCGCTAACAAGCCGTCAGGTTTGGCTTGAAGTCCTTCGACAATCGCACGCTCCAGCAGGTCCTTAGCCTGCCGAACCTCGGCCTCGGCCTCGGCCTTGTCCTCTTGCGACTGTTCGGTTGGCTTCCGCAAAGCAGCCCTCAGATCCGCGACTTTGCTCTGGAGGAACACACCGTAGTCGTTGCAGGCGTCCCTGAGTACTTTCTTGTTGCCAAAATGGGCGGGATGAATCCGCAGGATTTCGGCCGCCTTGATGGCAGTGTAAAGCGGCTCCGCTGGAGGACCAAGTCGCTCAGGCTGGGTGATCACCGGCGTCAACAAACATTCGACATTCGATATTGCATCTGGACCACGACCTACCTCCTGACCCAAACGATCTTTCAACCCTTTCTTCCACCAATCGACTGGAATTTCTAAGACCAAATATCAGTAACCGCGTACCAATCTATTTGCATGCACGAGACTCACCGCTATTTCCCCGCTTCATCTCAATCTCAAGGCGAATATCAGCCCGTTGGCGGTCCAAGTCACTCGTCGCGTTCTGATACGCATGGGCATGGTTTCCGAGGCTCTCAGCTGGCATCCATCCCCGCCACAGCTGAGGGAACAAAGGATCTTTGCCGCCTTTCGTTGCGAGAGTCACATACCGCTTCGTCGGCGTCCCTTTCTGGAGTCTCACGGGTGCTGAACCAATCACCAGATTCGGCACTCCTGCCCACATTGCCCCGGGACGGCCCTTGGCCGCCGAGATGAGACTATCGTCCTGAAAGTTGATAGTACAGACTGTCTCGGGCACGGTTTGGGGTTGCGGCTGCGCCGAGGCAGAAGGCGAGCCTGCAGCGGCAGAACCAGTGCTGGCAGCGGCCGTGGTGAGCACCTTGGCCTTCTTGGCGACAGCGGAAGCAGCTTGCGGTTCTGATGCTGGCCCGCGCTTAACACTTGCAACAGCAACCGGACCCGAAGACTGGTGAAGACGCTGCCCTGGCTGACTCTGATTAACCAGCTGCGATGTCTGCTGGCCAGCTCCGGCCTGAGGAGGCTGGACAGCAAACCGCTGAGCTGCTTGCTGGGAAACCTGCTGAGGAACTTGCTGGGAAACCTGCTGAGAAACTTGCTGGGAAACCCGTTGAGGAACCCGCTGAGGAACTTGTTGGTGAACATGATGAGGAAAAGTGGCATTTTGCGCTGCCGGCTGCGCAGGGGCACGCGGATTGCGAGTAACGGCGACTGGCTGGTCCGACGTGCCGTCGAGCGATGCAGCAAACTGCGGGTGAACTGGGCGTGGATTCACGGGCGCTTGTTGCTGCACCTCTGTCTGATATCTTGGCATTGCTGGTGCTCCAGCGCCGTGACCAGAGAAGAACGGCGCGGGCGAGCCATTGGGAACCGGAGCCGAAGCGGCGGGCGCCCGGGCAGCAGCAAGAGGATTCTCGTACTGGTGGCGAGGTCCATATCCGGCCGGCCCTTGCGCCTGCCACTGCGAAACTGACGCTTGGGAATACCCATTCGGCGAGGAGCTCGAACGATTTGCCGCATCCTGAGCGAACGCGTCATGGCCATTCACCTCGAACTCATTGTTGTGCTGGATGTCCAGGGCAAATCTAGCAGCCGTCTGATCTGCGTCGGTCTGATGCTCCTGCTCGCCGAAAAATGGCGCGGCCGCGGCTTGAGAATGGTCGGACCAAGGACCTTCCTGGCTGTAGTAGGGAACAAAATTACGGTACAAACCGACCTGAGGATCCGTTCCCGGCAGCTGGTTGATGGCGCCGCCACCGAGGAAGTCCGAGTTCGAGAACACATTGTCAGCAACTCCGCCTTGGTCGAAGGCTAGATCCGAGGCACCGAAGTCATGGCCCCATGGCTCGCTGGCAAAGCTACCCGGATCCCAGCTGCCAATGCCGTCGCCATGGCTTTGATCCATGGTGATGCACTGGGGTGTGAAAAGGGGGATCACGTGAGACTATCGAGCAGTCAATAAGCGGTAACTGCATTTCCTCGGTTAAACAACATACCTTGGATTGTTCTGCACCAATAAGCGATCAAATGTCGTGATGGTCCGTGCGGAATCGGTTAAATGTGAGGTTGCAAATCCCCGAAAGTGTTGGCTCGCTCGGTTAAATGCAAGGTTGCAAATACCCGAAGCTTTTCGTCGCAACTTTATTCTGTGGGAAGATTGGTGGGCAACTTTTTGGAGGAGTGGGGCGCTAATGTTACGCCGGATCGGACTAGTGCCACAGCTAAATTTCACGAAAGGTCAGCCAGCGACATCCCTCGAAATCCTGCAGTGGTGCGACAAAGTGCCAGCCGGGTTCCAGCGTGCCGCAGACAGCCAAGGAGAGCATCCAGCAGCAAGACAGCAGCCATCCGCAGCGAGAGCAAGGAGCAACTCGGATGGTCTTCCAACATGGCCAGAGAAGAGGCGTTTGTTGATGGAGGGACTGTATTGGATGCATTCGCATTCGCATTCGAACATCGATTAAGCTGATCCCGCGTTACCGGAAGAGGGGCCTTTGGAATCCGTGGTCGAGATCGGGAGTTGTTCGAGGGGCCCCTTGATGCCCGCCCTCCATGAAGCTCGAGATGCGATCTGCATCCGCCCGCCAAGACCTCCACGGGTGACCACCACCTTGAAACCGCTCGGGGTTAAGCGGGATTGGCTTTGGACATTTGCGTCTTCATCTTCTCCATTTTCCCTTCTCCCAGCCTTGCGTTGCCATTTTCAATGTGTCTCGCAAAGATTGAAGCGCTCGGGTGTGAAGAGAGAAGCGAAGAGTGAAAGGTCCGAGATGGATGGCCCGGGCCGATGCTGGCCGGAAGTTCACCCCCTTGAAGTTGGGACACCTATTCATGGATTGGTGAGGCCCCGCAGCGCCCGCCATCACCAAGGCCAGGTAGTGCTACTGCGGCACTGACAGCCCAAGATGACCCCAATTCCCAAGTGGCAGGACAACCAGCAACTTTGGAACAATTAACCCCAGCAAGGGGGTGAGGGTGACTCCGATGGCTGAAGGGTGCTGTGGCATTTGAATATTATTGCCAGCGGTTGCAGGCAGAGAACTCTGTCTCCCCTGGAACTGTGGTGGCCGTTCTTGGCCGTCTGCTCTCACATGGCTGCCTGGCTGCGTGCGCTGGTCTCTCCTTGCTGGCTGCCTGCACTTCGTGACAGGATTTTCAAGCGCTACTTGCAGCTTATGGCGGTTCCGTTGGACACCCCAAACACGCTGTTGCTGTCGCTTTACAGCCCTTCAGCACGCAGATCAAAGCCGCGGCGTCCAGGCTGCGAGACTGAGCGGGCATTCAAAGGAGAAGAACACACATTATGCTGCGAGATGTTTTAGAGGGGGCGGGTGATTTATGCATACCCTTGATTTGATCGAGTCTTTCTGCGCTGTGTTGCGACGCCACGTCATGGGCCGACGCCGTCTCGAAGGCGACGACAGCGCTGCTCACTGGCTCCTTACAACATAGCCCGCGTATATAACTAAGCAAAAGACCTGGATGGCAAATTGACCAGAAGATAGGGGTGCGCAGGTGCGCGAGAAGAACCCGGTTGAGAGCTCAAAGTGCGTCCAGGGCCTGTCGAGAGAGAGTTCAACTGCCTATACAAGTGGACTGATGCGACGAGATATCACGAGATCCCGCAACCTGAGCATCCGTGTGATGGCTGGGGACGGGCGCGTTGAAGGAAGGATGGGAAAACAGTGTCACAAGGGATGCTGCGTTGCTGATGAAAGAGAAAAGTTGGCATCCACCACTGCAGACTGGGCCGCGACTGCCATTAAAAGGGTGGCTGTTGGCGGCTTGACAGTGGTCAGTGCTTGTGGCGGAGGCTGAATTCGGCTCAATCTCAGACACGCTAGTCTTAAAGTGGTTAATGAAAGACTTAGCCCGGTACATACCGAGATGTTGGACACAAGGTGTCTTCATGTGGGGAAGCTTCGAACCATGTGGGCGAATACCTGAAGGAGCTTGGAGATAAGAGAATCCAGCAACGAGGAAAGCTTCTGTCCGCGTTCCTTCCAAAAGCGTGACGGCACGCCGGCTTTGATTTCCCGCTATTTGTTCGACAGACAAGGGCTCTAATGCTGTGCCGCCGCCTTCTCTGAACGGCAACTGCAACCCGGAGCTTGCACATCCAGGTCCAATTGCCACGACGTGCCCTCAAGTGTTTGGAACGAGACGCCAAAAACGTTAAGGGTCAACCATGGCGTCGCGGGGTAATTCGTTGCGTGACAAACAGATCCGTACGTGCCTCCAGGAACGAGTTTAGCTGCATATGTTCCCTGCTCAGCTAACACACCTCAGTCGCGATCAAGAAGCTACTCAACCTTAACGAGCCCCTCGAGACAAGCGAAGACGATGGCGTCCATTCCAACGGCATCGCGGCGCCCTCTGCGCCAATAACGAAGGATGGGACTCCCATCTGGAAGCTTCTAATATTCGATGTGAGCAGCACCTCTGGGACTCTGCTTTCCCAGAACCATATCGGCGAAGAGCTGCGCTGACTTGGCGCTGGATAGGACCTTGGCCGCGATGTGATCAGCCCGGTGCTTCAGGTGTCGGACCTTAGATCTATGGGTGTGACAATGCACATGTGAGCCTCCCCGCCTCGATCTCCGGGGAGATGAGTGCTGACCCATGAAGGCACATTGCGTCCCACAGAGCCGCGATACCCGATGTCCCAGCGATATATTTGGTCGAGCCGACTGCCACGAACTTAAAAGCGATCACGAACGACCTTCAGAAGGGACTCTACAGCTCAGCCTACCTCAACTTTCTCTCCTCGATACCGCGACCTCTGTTAGAAGACTTCGCCGCGCAGACGGCTGCTGCGGGCACCTCGGAGCAGATCTCGCAGGTCTATGACCAGTATCTCAATTTCATTGTCACTGAGCCAGATCTCTTCAGCCTAGGAATGCAGAAGGAGCACACCTATTGGGCATTGAACAGCGCAAAGACAAAAGACGAGGAGCTGGACCGTGTCATAGACCGGATCGTCAGTGGCCTGTTTAGCGTCGTGGTGACATCAGGTATGGCTTCAATCTTTCGTAAATGCACCGGCTCGTCGGGACTAACACCTCTCAGGAGTGATACCCATTGTATGTCCGGTTTCTTGACTCCGGGGCAATCCCTCCAGTCGACGGCGCCCATTTTGCTGACCCGTACTGACTTGGCGTTAACCTAGATCCGCTGCCCCAGGGATTCTGCCGCTGAAATGATTGCTGCCAAACTTGACCGCAAACTTCGCGATCACGTTGTCAACTCGAAAGACAACCTGTTCTCTTCACAAGCACGGTCTGGGCCTTCGGCTGCCGGGACTCCTACATCCAGACCTGTACTAATAATCCTTGACCGCAATGTTGACCTGATACCCATGCTATCTCATTCCTGGACATACCAAAGCCTATGTTTTGATATCTTTAAGGTGCGTCCGCGTCCTGAGGACAGGGGAATACTGTTGTTGCTAAGCTCCGTCACAGTCGGAGTTGAACCGCATTACTATCGAGACCCCTGTCGATTCCAGCAACCCAGCAAAAGGGACCACGAAGAAGACATATGACCTCGCTGCAAATGACTTTTTCTGGGCCAAGAATGCGTGCTTGCCATTTCCCCAGGTCGCCGAAGATATCGGTAAGGAAGCCTTGGCTTGTTTCATTGTCCGTCACGACACCCGTCGGGAGCTGACGCCGGGACATAGATGCCGAGCTTACCAAGTACAAGGAGGAGGCGGAGGCGATTACCAGGAAGACCGGAGTCAGCAACTTTGAGGATCTCCAAAACGACACGAGCGCCAGTGCACAACATCTCAAAGCTGCCATCACCCTTCTCCCAGAGCTTCGGGAGCGCAAGGCAACACTAGACATGCACATGAATATCCTTGCCGCCGTCTTGGGAGAGATACAAAATCGGCAGCTCGACAACTACTTCCAACTCGAGGAAAATGTGATGAAGCAGACCAAAGCACAGATGCTCGAGCTTATCAAGACCGGCGATGAAGGCCAACCGATGGACAAGTTGCGCCTATTCATAATCTGGTTTCTCAGCACCGAACAGGATGTGACGCGGCAGGAATGGTCACAATTCGAGGAGGCACTAACTGCCGCCGGATGCGACAAGACATGTCTGGCATACATCCGACAGTAAGGCACCAGACTCTGCCTCCCAACTTTCGCGAACAGGTTGCGTACTGACGACGTGCGAATAGGGTGCGAGCAACAAACAAGATGACACAGCTTACGACCATCAACAGCCAGGGGTCAGCAAACCAGCAGCAATCGGGCTCTTCGGACCTCTTTAACCGTTTTTCGGCCATCTCGACGCGCCTGACAGACCGGCTTAAGGAGACGGGCGTCCCGACAAGCGCGCTGACATCCAACGTCGCTTCGCTACTAGGCGGCATCAAAAACTTCCTGCCCGTAGATAGGGATCTGACGGTGACCAAGATCACAGAGTCGATCATGGACCCCTCAAGTGCTAGCTCGTCGGCGATTGCCAAGACGGAACACTACCTCTACTTTGACCCTCGCAGCGCGAACGCGCGCGGTACAATGCCCCAACCGTCAGCGCTACGGGCTTCCGGGAGTGGAGCCACGGCGCCGGGCGGACTGCCGGGTTCGGGTCTTGGCACGCACGCCCCCGGCACCGCGGCCACCTTCGGGCAACGGAGGCAGGGGTTTTCGGAAGCTATGGTCTTCATGGTCGGAGGCGGGTCTATGGATGAATACGGAAACTTGCAGGAGTGGGCAGCCCGCACTGCAGCGGGAGATAGGGTGAAGCGGCGGGTCATTTACGGCGCCAGCGAGCTGGTTAATGCAAGCCAGTTTATCAAGGAAGAACTTGATAAGCTTGGCAGGGAGATGTCCTAACGGCCCCGCAAGGTCTTGATGTACCAAAGGCCTTGGTGACGAATAGTTTCGAAAATGCATATGACAGCGCCAGTATCTGGACGGGACGCGATGCAAACTAGGCGAATGCCCGCAGTTCAAGGCGTTGTGCATGAAACAGAGCGAGATGTCAGTGACATTGGTACTGCCCGCCCTGTCCTCTCTACTGTAACACAGCCAGGGGTCCGTTCCGCCAAGCCAGGGTCTTAAGCCTCAGAGTCTGAATGCAACATGGCATTCTGATGGCAAGTGGTCCGAGTCGCAAGGAGGACGCGCGTTCAGCTGCTCCCAGAAAGCTTACGCTGGGCAGTCACCTCTACGCTAGGGGAGGCTCCCGTGGGCTTTAAAATCGGCGAGCATGGCCACTGGGAGGCGACGCTGCGACGGTGAGCCAGGTAGGGTTAATTTCGTCCGTGGCGAACAACGCCGCTATTTTCGATAGTTCCAAGGCTTGATATCAACCAAGGCTATGAGAGGCGAGACCGCTCGAGGCCAATGGTCACACTGTATTCCGTCGTCAAAGAAAAGAGGAATCCAGTCCTCACTTGGCCGTTGAAAAAGGGCGAACAAGCCAGCTGCACATGTTATTGATTAATTTTAGGTTGCACAAACGTGATATCGCAGTACCTGACGTTTAATTAAGGGCCATTCGAGATCAACGGAAACGGTGGCCGCCGGACGGAAGAGAACGAAAAGCGGCATGGACCAAGACGGTTTCTGTGGTTCCGGGGCACAGCCTCCAAGTCTAAGCCTTCGAGCGTCGTTCGAGCGCTTGTGGTCGTGTCCCTCAGCTGCCAAATAAACTCTGCTTTTGTGGATTTTGGAATGGACGGGCAGTCATTGATCTTGCCTTCCCCGCACTGCCGCATTTCCGAAAATCGCAGGGTTCAATGAGTGTCGATCCCGACACTTTAAAAACAACAACTGTTGTAAGACGCAAAACTCCAGGGCAACGAACGGACTTTATCCACCGTTACCACCTCCTAAACGGCGGCCTCGATCCAATCACCAGCGCCCAAAGGGTTGCGACGTCACACTTCCATTGCCCAGATTCGGCGCTGAAACACCACGCTCTGCCGGCGTCTTCCCGGCAAGGGAGAGCCCCTTCATTCGGCAGCCCCTCGATAGTCTTGGCAGCCGTCCGAACAAGTTCCTGACTCTGGCTCGAAAATCTGCCAGGTCTGAAAGTGCGAGATTTGGCCCTGCTGCCGATTTCCCGTGCCTGTCGAGCCGTTGCGACAGCATTGAGCATCGTGCTTGCCCGCAGTCCAACCGATCGAGCAGAGTCGGCAGCTCAACAACAACCGGTACATACAAAGCCCGAGCGCTACGGGTAGTGCGCAAAAGGGGCGCTTCGCGCACAGCCAACCGATCGACATCTGCGCCTTGGTTTGACCGACAACTACGACCGCGCGGCTGCTGTAAGGAAGGCAGAGAAAGACGGGAGCCAAGCAACGGCGCCGCGCCGACACCACCCACACCTCCACGACACCTCACATTCCGGCGTGGGACAGCTCTTTGGCATTCGGCAAGTCTGAGACGCGCAGTCGCCCGAGTTGGAAACGTCTCTTTGGACACGGCGTTGGCATTCCCAAGGGAGCATTTACATACTTACGTCTGGTTGGCGCTTTGGCGCATTTCCTTCGAGATACCCGGCCGATTGTGTTTCAAGTCCACCGTGGCCACCACTGAGCAACCATGTCGTATAATCGGTTAGGCAAGTCGACGTCTCCATTTCTTATTCACGAGCTCTTTTTTTGTGGGCCGGTCTCTTAACGACCCGACCTACGTGCCGTTTCCGAAGCTCTTCCCCTTCGGTCCCCGTCCCATACCATACATTCCTTATTTCGTATCACATTCTTGTACCCAAGGGGCCGGTTTCCCTGGGGCCTTCACTCGTACGCCTGCCCGCGGCCTGGAAGCCGACTTTTTTGCGGGCTGTTGGTTGTGCCGCAGTCTTGTTTCCCTTGCCAGGCGCAAGGAACACCGCGAGACCAGTTCGGACCTGTGCAGTGTTGAGGTGTATCAGATTCCGCGGCGCAAGCAGCTTGGCTCTTAACCATCGCGGGTCCGTATTCTGTTGGCCTGCAAGTGGAGGAATCTCCTTCGTGCTGACCTCGGGAGCATTGTTGAACAACGGATTAGCTAACCTTGGCGCCATGTTGCAGACGACGACTATTACGAGAGCCACCCCATGGAGAGCCGGGTGCATAGGACGCCCTCCCCGGGGCATCCACTCCAGCACGGGTATCACCTAGAGGATAACCCATACGGCCACTCACAGCTAGACATACCGGCCGGTCCTGGGAGGTACAGCCCGGGCGATTCATTACAGATGCAGACTGCAGTTAGTAAAGCTTGTTGCGAGAGGGTTGCGCTGTGGTTGAAGCTGACGGGAGTACAAGCAATCCGTCGACAACCTCGGGAGCTATTCGGTCAACCCCGAGGCGCATCACGATGCCTACTACAATCAGCCGTACGAGCCAAATCCCGCCCAGGGGTACGAACCAAATGCGCCCCAAGGTTACGACCAGACACCTCAAGGTTACGACCAGACCCCATACTACGAGGACGACAGGCGGCCAATGTTGACGCACACGGACTCGCAAGTTGGCGCAAGCGATCCCTACCACGACAACCCGCAGCCGCCCACGAATAACCAGCCGATCAAGAGGTGGAAGACGGTAAAGCAGGTGCTCTTATACCGCGGAAACTTGGTGCTGGACTGCCCGATCCCTCCTAAGCTGCTAAACCAGCTGCCACACGGTGAGCGCGATGAGTTCACCCACATGCGCTACTCGGCGGCGACATGCGACCCGGCTGAATTCTACGAAAACAACTTCACCCTCCGGCAGAAGCTCTTTAGCAAGCCCCGGCACACCGAGCTCTTCATCGTAGTGACCATGTACAACGAGGATGAGATTCTGTTTGCGCGCACCATGATCGGCGTGTTCAAGAACATCGAGTACATGTGCAAGCGGACCGAGAGCAAGACGTGGGGCAAGGACGCCTGGAAGAAGATTGTGGTGTGCGTCGTCAGCGACGGTCGTGCCAAGATTAACCCCCGGACTAGGGCACTGTTGGCCGGTATGGGTGTGTACCAGGAGGGTATCGCCAAACAACAGGTCAACGGCAAGGATGTCACGGCGCATATCTACGAGTACACGACACAGGTCGGCATGGTGATCAAGAATGACGTCGTCCAGCTCATCCCCAAGCAGCAGCCGGTGCAGATGCTGTTTTGCCTCAAGGAGAAGAACCAGAAGAAGATCAATTCTCACCGTTGGTTCTTCCAAGCCTTTGGCCGTGTCCTGGACCCCAATATTTGCGTGCTGATCGATGCCGGTACAAAGCCGGGCAACAACTCGATCTATCACCTATGGAAGGCTTTCGACCTGGAGCCAATGTGCGCTGGCGCTTGCGGTGAGATCAAGGCCATGTTGGGCACGGGCGGCAAGAACCTCATCAACCCGCTGGTCGCAACGCAGAATTTCGAGTATAAGATGAGCAACATCTTGGACAAGCCGCTGGAATCAGCATTCGGCTTCATTTCCGTCTTGCCCGGTGCCTTCTCCGCCTACCGATACATCGCGCTGCAGAATGACAAAAACGGCCAGGGCCCGCTGGAGAAGTACTTTGCCGGCGAGAAGCTACATGGCGGCGACGCGGGCATCTTCACGGCTAACATGTATCTCGCCGAAGACCGTATCCTCTGCTTCGAGCTCGTCACCAAGCGCAACTGCCACTGGATCTTGCAGTACGTCAAGTCGGCGACGGGCGAGACGGACGTACCGGACTCGGTGACCGAGTTGATTCTCCAGCGCCGTCGCTGGCTGAACGGTTCTTTCTTCGCTGCCATTTACGCCATTGTCCACTTCCACCAGTTCTTCCGGTCCGACCACTCGTTCTTCCGTAAGATCGCCTTCTTTATCGAGTTCGTCTTCAACACCATCAACATGATCTTCGCCTGGTTTGCGATTGGCAACTTCTTCTTGGTCTTTAAGATCTTGACGACAAGTCTGGGTGACGAGACGCTGCTTGGTAATGTCGGGACGATCCTGGGTGTCGTGTTCACTTGGCTGTACGGCGTTTCCCTGATGACCTGCTTCGTGCTGTCTATGGGCAACCGTCCGGCGGGATCGGGACGGTACTACATGGCCATGGTAATCTTCTGGGCTATCATCTTTATGTAGGTCTCCCATGCTTCATCCGCAACCGGTTGCAACAGTAAACTGACCCCAGCAGCTACCTCATGTTCGCCGCAATCTACATCTCCGTTAACGCCATCATCACCGACCTCAACAAGAACAGCTTTTCGGTCGACTCGCTGTTCAAGAACGAGGTCTTCTACACCCTCATCATCTCCGTCATGTCCACCTACGGCATCTGGCTCATCGCCTCGCTGCTCATGTTCGACCCCTGGCACATGCTCACCTCTCTCGTCCAGTACATGCTGCTCTCGCCCACCTACACCAACGTGCTCAACGTCTACGCCTTCTGCAATACCCACGACATCTCCTGGGGCACCAAGGGCGACGACAAACCCGACAAGCTCCCCAGCGTCAACACCAAGGACGGCCAGGGCAAGACGGACCTGCCGGACGAGGGCGACCTCAACGCCCAGTACGAGCGCGAACTGCAGGTGTTTGGCCGGAAACCGGTCAAGGAGAACAAGCCGCCCACCCCGGCGCAGCTCGAGGAGAAGCAGATGGACTACTACCGCGGCGTCCGCACCGTCGTCGTACTCTTCTGGATGATCACCAACTTTGCCCTCTGCGCCGTCGTGCTCTCGACCGCCGGCCTCGAGGACATCGTGCCCGACAAAGGCCAGACAGAGGAGGAGGTCAAGAGCCACCGTGCCAATGTCTACCTGAGCGTCGTTCTCTGGTCGGTGGCGGGCTTATCGGCCTTTAAGTTCCTGGGCGCCATGTGGTTCTTGGTGGTGAGGATGTTTAGGGGTGTGTAAATGATGACAACGAGGGGAAGTAAATAAAGGGTGTGGGCCGGTTTTGGCTTCGGTTTCGGTGGGGACGGGGTGCGCTTGTTTATGATGATTCGATACTGTACTGTTTCTTGGGCATACGTTCTTCGTTCGGACCCTTTTTGGGTTCCCCTTTTCTTGTTGAGCAGCGAGTGAAAACAGGGTTGACTCCGGTCTTTTTTCTTTATGACTTACGCTTCGTTCAGTTTTGCTTCCGTCGCTGTCGGAAGCCCTTCGGCGACGTTGTATTGTGAGAAATGATAGAGATATGTGTATTCCCTATGTAAAGAATAATACCCCTGGTCACAACGCGGTCAACTTCCCGGATGCAGCTGGATTGGATCTGCTCTGCTCCTGTTTGGCTCCTGATACATATGAGATGTTGACATAACGACTTGAATGCGTGACTGATAAATCATCGGCCCGAGAGTGTATCTCACATGGCCTGTGAAGAGGCAGAATGCTTCGACTGTCAGGTTCCTCCTCGAAGAGCCGTCCTCCGTTAATATACTTCGACTCGGATGTCAGTGGACTTGATGGCATGACAGGCTGCGCATCCAATGCCGGGACGAGGCATTCGGAATACTACGCCTCGGGGGCCAGCGTAATATGTGCAAGACCTACTTACCGTGCGACAATCAACGGTGGGCGTGAGGTTGTAGGGGGCTAAGATTGTGGGAGGAGCCTACTCGATGTCTCTTATTACTGATTTGAGTTTCTTTTCTCGTGCTTCTGTATTCCTCTCTGTCCCCCTTTCTTTTCGCTTTCTTCTGTCCCTGCCGTCAGATATTCTCGAAAGGAAACACAATGTTCGGATCAGGGGTCGTTCTTCCTCCGAGTCGGAAAAACATAGACAGTTCGTAGCCAACGTTCGGTACTATACTCCAACGTAAATGCCGACTCTTTGCGGGACGGCGGTTCATGGCACGCCACTGCATATAGACACCAGTCATTGCCATCTCGTCACAAAAGCTTCTTATCTCTCAAGCCTATCACTCGTCAGGGGTAGCTGCAATCTTCTATATAACCGCTTTGGAGTTGAGCATGTTATCTCGGGAATAACGCTTTCCATCCCACATTCATCACCAGAATAGCTCCATCCTCAACAAGGAGACCACAGCGACATATTCCCGGAACGTAGCTCCGTGTGAAGCGCATGCATCTCCGTGGATGCGACTTCCCTAGCTTCCCCTTTCATATAGCCGAATGCAATGGTGTACCGCGACATAGCAAAACCATGCCCCGTTCACCTCTTCGGGAGAGCCCGAAGCAGAACTTCAACATGTCCTTGGCGGGAAAAGCGGAGGAAGTCAGCACCGCACCCTCTGGCCAAAAGGCTATACAGCAAACATCGATGTCAACCGGACCAGACGGAACGAATTCATCAGGCTGTTAATATAGTACCCTGCTTCTAATTTCATTATTTCTTTCCTTCCTCTTCTTCATTTTCTCTTTCCTTCTTTCTTTTGTTTTAGATTTGAATCTATTTGCTTGACTCCTTATTGCTTGAACTGTCGAGGTGAGTTTGATATAGGGCTCCTTCTGACCATGGGAGGTCAGGTGTGAAAAATGGGAACAAAATCGCCTAATCTCCCTTGTCATGGGACGGAGCGGCAATGAGGCGAAATGACCCAGAGATTCAGATGAGGCGAGCTGGGGCTGAACTTAGTTAGGGCTGAAGCTGCAAAAAAAAGCACTCGCCAGCTTGCGTCGGTGGCCCTGCCGAAACCAGCAAAGCGAAGAACGCAGATCAGTTCCAGTCAGGGCCAGACAGCTCCATGCTTTCGCCAAGTCGCCTGTCGCTTTCGGGCAGTGCCACGATTTCCAGCTTTGTGTGACCTGAACCTGTGAGCAGGTCGGACCGCGACTATGGCGAAGCAGCTGCGGGTGCGCATGACCTACATGTGTACGAAGTGATGCCTTTGCAAAACTTCCTGATTCTCATTCCCCGTAAGGGCATGCTATACTGGAACGAAGGGAAAAAGAATACAAGGCCTACACAGGATGTTGTTTGCTTCCACGTGTCGATGCAAGCCCCTCCAATGTCGAACTTGAGATGGACAGGAACCGCAACCCTACGGCAGCCCCATGATCCTTGAAAAGTCTGGGGTAGCGTCATCGACAGGGCAGGGGAGCAAGCCCTATTCCGCTCTCATAACATGATTGGCTTCTCTCATGAGCTCCACATTCGTAAGCAACTTCAGAAGCGTGAAATGGCAATTCTTCCAGCTTGTTCAGCAACTCACGCGGTCTGAAAATTTCGGTCGCCAAGTCCTGAGGCTCAAGGTCAGCCTGCAGCAATACGCAACGGCAGCTCGATGGCGATGTTCCTGGTGGAGGGAGTCGAACACCCCTGGTCGAATCTGATAGCCAAGACCTCGCTTTCGAACTGTGACGTCGAGACACTTGCAGGGTTTGCAAGCCGAATATTGACCCATGCCGGCCAGAGGAACAACGTGAATGAAAGAAGCGCTGGTTGGACAAGTTTCTCCAAGGGAGCAATGGACAGATGACATTGGCCCTTGATGGATTCTGCCGAGACATTAGAGGTACCAGATGGCTGGAGACACAGCAGAAGGGTACCTGAGCGGGGCGCAAACGATAACGTAACAATAAGACCCTAGCGGGCCGCGTGACGCTCCCCTGAGTTTCCATCAGCTAACGGAAAGCTCGAGTGGACTCGACAACACGCCGGCATCAAACTTTGCGGTTCAGAAGCGCTGGAGCTGAGCAAGCAAGCACCTGACGCCATTGGCGTTGGTGGACGCTTGTCTCTGTCTTGAGCCGTCAAGCTCCGCAAAATCTCTCCTGCCAAGTGGCGGAGACCGTTCGTCCCAAGGACGGCTCGGTCGGGCAAGCGTTCCCCGTTGTTGTGGTAGATTGCGCGATTCTAGCGCAAGGCATGTTGGTCATGCGGCTTCCCGCCCAGCGTTCGCGCTCAAGTTGGAACTTTGTTTGCTTGTAACTTAGGTTATTCTCGGCACCGAGGGGCTCGTGCCACTTACAAAACTTGGAACCCATCCTGGGTCTTAAAGAATCCATTCCTTCCTCAAATCCTTTCTCGCGGGATTTGAACCAGTTTCACACTCATCGACCGAAACAAAGACCACAAGTTCAATCTCGACATCTAGGAGCCACCTCAAAACAATTTCCGGCTACCAAGTCAACAATAGCCTTCTTCTCAAACCAACCGACTTGACTCTCACTCACCACACCATATCCACCCAACCAACTACATACGGCGTCGACAACCAACAAACAAGCAAGCAAAATGCCTTCTGTGAAGTCTGCCTACACAATCACCGAACCGCACCCCACCGTGCCCCAAAACACATACACCCACTCCGGCCGCGGGGGTCTAGGGAACTTCTTCCGCGCACCAGCCACCACCCCCTCGTCAGGAGTTCCGACCCCGGCAACGTCCACAAGCAGCAGCAGCACCCGCCGCTTCTACTCGGGCCGCGGCGGCGCCGGCAACGCCCACGCAGCGGGCGAGCGGCCCGTGCTGTCCTTCGACGAGGAGTTCCAACGCGCCGAGGTGCGCGAGAAGACAGCAACGATCAGCCACGTCGGCCGGGGCGGGGCGGGCAACATCTTCAGCGTCTTTTCCCCTTCATCCAAGAGCGGCAGCGGCGACGATGGCGAGTCGCTGGCCCGCCACGACTCCGGGAGCTCGGACGGCAGCACACGGTCGGTTGCTGACCGGTTGTGGGGGCGGATCACCAGTGTGGGACACCATTAGTGGGCGGTTCTGACACGGGTTGACGGCCTTTGATCAATGATGATTGGGCTGGCTGGCGAATCTTTCCTTCTGATACTTTCTCCTCTCTCTGGGCATGGTGTTGGCCTCTTAAGCATGGCGTTCTCAGGGGTTATCACGGGTTTCAGGCGACGGTTGCGTTTCGAGTCAAGGAATGGGTTATGAAATGGGGCCACAAAAGTTGAGTTTCCTTATGGGTGTCGGATGGGCGGGTTGGGAGTTGGGACTTGGTTTGTGTGGTGGGCTGAGCCATATGAGCAGAGCAGACCGTGGATCTCAACAGCACCACGGTGATGGGACGGGGAGAAGGACAGGAGTGCTCCGAATGAGGGGCAGGCTCAGGTGGTCCCGGGGCTCTTCCATTACTGGTTCACAGGGGCGAAAAGGTGATGTCCTTCAGGGATGGGCGTTAGTTGTGGTGAACTGCGGTTCTGTATGATTATATCAATATACCCCACACCGCGATGATGGTTATGGAACGATGCAGTCACTTGCTTCTACTCTTTGACAGTGTATCACGACCGTACTTGCATATGCAACGTTCACTGTGGTGCTGCTGCTCGTACCGTCTCCTCAGCTGGCATCTAGGGGCATCGCCGTCCAACGAATACTTTGGCGCTGCCTCCTCAGAGACAGCCCAGAAAAAGCACCTGTAGTGGATCCGTGGTCCTTAATTAGCTATTCCATCAACCAAACCTGGGTATCATTCGTTCCCTCTAAAACGCTCGCGGCCAGCCTATGTCGATACAGTGTCCCGGATCAGACGACCCGGGTCCTCCGATGTATTTGTATGCCAACCAACCCTCTCGGACATCATCCGCCCCAACTGCCACTATTAGTCTCCCTGCCTCGAGGCGGAGTCTATGTTAAAGTCTTGCCCCGCTAACCTTCTCCTTCATCCCACACACCCAATTGATTCAACACCTTCCACGCGCGACATCTTGCAATAGGAGCTCCGCCTTGGAGAAACCGCCGTGCCGAAATGCAAGTATATCGGTCAGTGAATAAATAGAACGTCGCGATAACCGCAGCCAGCGCATGCCGAATAGGATATGGGGCGGTCCCCACATTCACTTGACAGCAACTTTAGGTGAACTTGGTGTGGATAATGTCGGGGTTCTCGTGCCAGTCGTCAATGCTGACCCACATCTACGGGAAGGGTATTAGTGAGGTCTCCAGCGGCTAAGCTGAAGAAAAAACTGACCTTTCTGAATGTACTGAGACCAGCAAGAATGCTTCCACCGATCCAGGTCGAGTATTTGCGCTCTGGAGGGGCAAAGATCTTTATCCTCATGTCCTTGACCGCGACACGCTGCACCTCGGACAGCAACCGGTCGCCGAAGCCCTTGGTGAGGGTGCTGCCGCCAGAGAGCACAATGTTGGAGTAGAGGTCCTTTCGCAGGTCGAGATCGGTCCTGTTGATCGAGTCCACCACAATCTGATGCACGCCGGGGTACTCGAGGCCAATGATTTCTGGGTCAAAGAGGATCTCTGGCGCGCGGAACCGTTCTGCCCCGATCTGTTGTGCCATGTCAATATACTTTGCGTTGCCAGGAGAGAAGCGCGGGAAGGAGCAATGTACGTACCTTGAGCTTGTTCCCATCCGGCAACACATACTCAGCGATTTTGCTTTGGTCCAGTTTGGCGGCCGCCCACTCCTTCTCTTCCTTGCGTGGATCCCTGGCGACGTAGGTGACCGCCTCCTTTATCAGCCGCACCACCTCCTTCTCGGCGCTTGTGTGGAACACATAGCCGCTCTTGCGGAGCAGCGTTTGTAGGTACTCGGTCACATCTCGGCCGGCCACGTCGATCCGCCGTATGCTGTTAGGTACTGTAAACCCCTGGTACACTGGCACGGCGTGTGACACGCCGTCGCCGGCGTCCAATACCACACCCGTTGTCCGGCCGCTGGCGTACAAGGACAGGACGGCTTGTATGGACGTGTAGAGAGCTGGTACATTAAAAGTCTCAAAGAGGATTTGGGCGGCTGTGTCGCGATTGGAACGTGGGTTGAGGGGCGGTTCGGTAAGAAGAACGGGATGCTGTGGCGGATCAGCCTATGTTTCGTAATATGCCTTGTCCATCCAGAATGGGATATATTACCTCTTCACTCAGTGTCTTCAGCCCCTCGTCATATACATATGCCCAGATCTTCTCCATGTCGTCCCAGTCCGTAACAATGCCGTGCTCGAGTGGATATCGAATCTTCAGCAACCCCCGCAGTTCGGTTGCCGCCTTCTGGCCGATGAAGACCTCGCCTTCTAACGCGCCTGCAAGCACACGCAAATGCTTCGGTCTCCCTACCCAGGAGGGAAAATGGCATTTCGGGACATCCTCCCCAGCAAACCCGGCACGTATGGTGCCCGATCCATTGTCGAGCACAATGGGCGCGTTGTGGAGTGAGTCTGCCATCTTGGTTGGGAGGGGCTAAGAAAGGCTATCGACCCAACATGCAGTTGTCAAGGGCTTCTATTATTCGGGGACTCGTCTGTTCTCGTCGGCCAATGCCTTGATCGCCGCACCGATCTGGGTACAGAGAATCTCCCTCAGGTTGTCACGCCTCCTCGTTAGGTTGCCCGAGTAAAAGCTGGGTACACTCGATTGAAGAGTGTTGAGGATTGTAAAGGGATGCTGAAGAAGCGCACGCCGGAATTGGTGCAAGAGTGCCTGGTAACGTCACGATCGCAAATTCCTATGGTGGTTGCTGCCGTCTCTTGTCCGTTTGACCTCGTCGAGTGTGCCAGGAGCTCCTGTCCGCGACGCGTTCTTCAGACGGGCGTTCCTGCATGTCCCAATTGGGTTGTGGGTCTGATAGCGCCTTCCGCACGGACCATCTGGGGCTTGATTCAACTGGCTGCGAAGCTTGAAGAGCGGTGAGCTCCTTCCTGATCAAAACAACCTCCTGAGTTGGGGACCGCCTGGGAGGCAGCCTGGACTACGATGGCAGATTGGAGGGTAGACTGAAGGGCAGATTGCTTTTGTGGACATCTTGACTCTTTCCTCCAGCTCTCATATATAAGTAAATGAGATATCGGCCTTTTGCGCGAAGAGTGATCCTTTACCCGGTACTGCAATCCATGTCTTAAAATTGTGTCTGCAGCTGTTGCCCTTCAAGCCATGCAAACGGAAGGCGGCCGTCGTCGAAAAAAGGGGCCTGGGCATCTCTATTACCTTCGGCACCCTCGCTTGTTCTTCTATCTCCGCAGGAACTTGTTTTTATCCTGAGCGCTTCAATCGAGTCTCGAGCTGCACCGTTGCCCCGATTTCAGATGGCCACACTTTGACCAGCTCCAGGCCCACGGCATCGAACATCTCCTTGAACTCGTCAAGTGTCTTTTCCTTTCCGCTGATGGACATCAAGTTGAGATCCAACCAGTACAACTCCTTCAGACGGCCCGGCTCAACCTTCTCCGGCACTAACATGTCGCAGACGATCAGGCGCGAATCTGGGCCCATGGCCGAGACCGTGTTCTTGAGGATGTCGATGCACACGGGCGGGTAGAAGTCGTGGAGGAGTCGCCGCATGAAGTACACATGGGCGTCTGTACGTATGAAGGTCAGCTGATCGGTCTCTGACCCTGTCTGTGCAAGGCACAGCCTCTACAAGCAATGGAACTCACTCTTTACCGGCTGCGGTGTGAAGATATCATACACCATGGGCTCAATGTTTGGAATATCATCCGGCTTTAGCGAGTTGATGACGATAGGCAGGTCCTGCAGAATCAGCTTCCCGCCAAAAGCCCCAGGGATCTCCTCCTGGAGCTTCAGCAAAGCCTGGCCACGCCCCCCGGCCACGTCAACGAAGAACGGCCGCTCCGGTTCTTTCTCCACTTGCTCCTTGAGCGACTCCCACGGGAACATGCCCGAGATGGGCATATTCTTCTCGATGATCTGGAGGCACTTGTTCCAGATATCGCGCTGCTCGACGTCCTCATCTATTGCCTCATAGTATGTTTTCCCTTCCTTGCCGATGCTGAAGCAGAAAGGCGACTTCCTCAAGTCGTAGAGCTCTTCGGGCTTATGCGTCTTGAAGTAGTCGGGAAGCGCCATACACATCTTGTTGAACCCCATGCAAAGAACGAAAAAGGGACCCTGGGCATCGAGTTGGTACGCCTGCGAGAGTGCGTTGTGCGCGTACGTGTCGGGCGCTGTTTCGGTGAAGAAGCCGGAGACGATGGCTGTGCGCATCAAGCGCTGAATCGCCGATACATCCATGTTCATCTCGGCCGCAAGCCGCTTGGCCGTGATGGTGCCCTCGTCGGGAACCTTTTTGATGGCTCCCGTCATGATCAAGGTGTACATGACACCGGCAGTGCACATCACCTCCTGCTGCCTCTCCATCACATCGTACGGCGTCTCGAGCAAGCTTCGCACCTTGTCGACTCGTTCGAGCAGGGCGAGATGCTCGGCTTTCGACGCCTGCGGGTGGCTCTTGAGAGCTTCGACGAGCTCCTCGGCGGCTCTGAGCGCAGCGCTTGTGTCGTCCATGGTTTGATGCTTCAAGAACGTCTCGAGTGAAGTCGGGGAATATAATACCGTCCTCAAGTTCCTGACTGTCCTATTAAGGGGTAGAGAGCGGAGGGCCTCTCAAATAGTCTCAAGCACATCAGCTAAAGCGACCAGGGCCTACTCGTTTCCTTATCACAAATCCCATTCACGACTGATGGTCAGTTAGCTGGTGGGACTCGTCCTGGCCAAGACGACCTAGTGAACGGCGGCCCGCGGGGGCTCCGAGCTCTCGGCATCTGATGAGACATGGCAAATAACCAGGTTTGCAGCGATCATGATCTGTGTCAATTCCGGGACAGGCGAGCTGCCACCCTGACTCTTGGACTTTTTGCTCGTCGGGACGGAAATAAGGCCCTTCTTCAACCAACCTCCTGGAAACCCCGCAGAACAAGGAAGCCGGGTCGTTCTGCGGGGCCATAACCAGGTATTGCAACGTCTCGGCTGGAAGGACTGGGAGCCCACCCACCACGGGATAGGACCATTGGATGATAACCTTGTCGGGGACCATCTTGTAGCGCATGTTCGATGCAGACACATGAACTGAGCAGGACACAAAACCCACACACCCCTCCGGCACCCTCTCATTCTGAACAGGGCGCCAGCTCGTGGTCAGCGTCTCAACCTGTGCCGGGCCACACCTCGACAGTAGACACAAGGCTACTTACTGTAACTATACGACCGGAAGAAGGAAACAGTGGGACGAAAAGAGTTTCCGGTCTGCGCTGCAGGCGGTCAGTCGGCTGTCTGAACTCGGAATCCGGCTTCCCGCGCAGACCGCACCTAAGAAACCCGTTGTCGAATCAACACCTGCATTTACACATCTGGTGGCGTCCGCCTGCATGCGAAGACCGATAGTTGATGTGGCTGCTGTTCAACGCTATCAAAACGCGTGGCTTACTGTGACGAGAGGTTAGGATTCTGAACACCTCTTGTCTCATGTTCGTCCCCTCTTCTGCGATGGAACGCCGGCCCTATCTATGCAACTCTGGGTTCCGTTCTCAATGTCGTGTGTGGGCTCACTTCGAATCCTCGATAGGTGCCCGCGCATTATATACGCTAGCATTATTCAATATCCCTGCCGAAGAGCTAGGGACCTCGGCTTGTTTTCTGCTTTGTCGCTCAGCTAGCTCAGTGGACCATGATCCCCGGAACGTTTGACTAGCGTACCCACGACGGAACGGGAGGAGCCTAGTAGCACTGACCATTAGGCTATGCTACCTAACTAGAGTGGCAGGAGCTCCCATCATGTCTCCTGCCAACACGGAACAATCTCCGCGACCTCGAATCTCGCACACTTTCTTGCCTCAAGAAACCGGTCCCCACCGTCTTTCGCTCGACGGATTGCTAGCGTGACTCCTCCGAGTCCCTCGAGGACGCTAGAATCATAATGGCGAACCCACAACAGCAAGATCCGATTACGCCAGACGATGTAAGTTGTCGGGACACTCGAGGATTGACCGACTTGGTCCATCAGCCCCCCCAACTAAAGTCACTGACTGACCGAGTGCGCTGCTGTAGAGCTGGGATGGCTGGGACGACGAGGTATGTTGTTCTCTTTTCGGTTCCGACTTATTAGGCGCTCGTCCACCAACCGAACCATGACTCGCTGCACAGGGCGCCGAGGTGATGAGTTCCGCGACCTCGTTGACGTCGATCACCTCGTCGGTTCTCCGGGGCAAGGTCGAGGATGGGCGGGTATATGCCGTCTACGGCAAGGAAGGTATGTCCCTCTCTTACCTTGGCAACAGCGCCGACCTTGCGGGATAAGAGAGACGTGCGAAGATACTCACGCCAGCCAGAATACGGGATGCCGATGGACGACGTGGAACTGGACCGAATTGGTCAGTATTTTCAGCCTTATTCATTGCATCCATGGTGACCGAGAGCCTCGGGACGGAGAGGTGGCTTGCGAGGCCGTGTCTCGCACCGGTGCCGGCCCAGCAACTGCTTCAGAAGGAAGAATGATCACAGTTCTGACACGACGTTCAGATATGTGCCATGCAAAGTACTACGCTCTCCTCGAGAAGAAACGGTTCCTTGCCCCGATCACAGAGAATCCCCAGAAGATCCTAGATCTGGGTTGCGGAACGGGTGAGTTACTTCTTCGCACCGGGTGGCGTGCGCGGCTGGGTTCGGTACCGCAGTCCCGCTGCTGACGCATGTCTCAGGCATATGGTCGATCGATGTCGCCGATATGTATCCCTCGGCCGATGTAAGCATTATCCATGCCTAACGCTGTGACGGCCATGGAATCTAACAGGGTGGCCAGGTTCTGGGAGTTGATATTGCGCCCACACAACCAGAATGGTGAGAGGAGATGTGACACAATATGTATGAAGCGTCCTGAAGCTGACAAGACCTAGGGTACCGCCAAACTGCCGCTTTGAACTCGACGACATCGAGCAAGACTGGGCTCGGAAAGAAAACTCGTTCGACTTTATCTTCGGCCGCGACCTCATCCTTGCCATCCGGAACTGGCCCAGGTTGATAGACCAGATCTACACGTATGTGCACATACATACATACCCACCTCAACACCCCCCTGCCCACTCCGAGTCTACAGCAGGCCGCTGACCCGGTTTCAAGACACCTCAAACCCGGCGGCTGGGCCGAACTGCACTGCGTGACGGGCATCCTGGGCTGCGACGACGGCACGCTCAGCGACGACAGCCCGATGAAGAAGCTGTCGGACGCGCTCTACGACAGCACGCAGAACTTCGGCACGCCCATCGACGACCCGACCCGGTGGAAGCGCTGGTTCGAGGAGCGCGGCTTCGAGGACGTCACCGAGGTCGTCTACAAGATGCCGTGCAGCCCGTGGCCCAAGGACGAGCGGCTCAAGCTGATCGGCGCCTTCGAGCTGGAGAACCTGCTGTACGGCCTGAGCGGCATGGTCACGCGGCTGTTCTGCAAGGGGCTGAACTGGACGCCCGAGGAGGTGCAGGTGTTTCTGGTGGACGTGAGGAAGGAGCTGAAGAGGCGGGATTTGCATGTCTACTGGCCGTAGTAAGTGTCTATCTTCTCTCTGCTTTATTCCTGCCCCAAGGATACGGGATCCTGTCTGCTGACACCACGCACCTGAAGCTACGTCGTGTACGGGCGGAAACCCGGTGGCTCAAAGAGCGCTGAGAAATCGGTGCCCCAGCCGCCAGAGCCAGAGCCGGGGCCGTCAGCAGGAGCAGCAGCAGCAGCAGCGTGATTGGCGCTGGAGGACGACGGTCTGATGCCAGGACTCCGGGGAGTTGTCTGCCAGGGTTGCAATCCATCTTCAGCCAGCGCGACACTTATGGCATTTTTTTAGCGAGAGAGTTTGGTATTTCCTTCTCTCCGCTGACGACGTACATACCTTACACTCGAACTACATATAATCATCACACACTCTCTCTCTTTCTCTTCCTTTAATCCGAAATCCCATTTATTGCTCTATGGCCGTCCGTGGTCTTCGGCCGCGTTGCACGGAATCGGATATCTAAAGCCATCCAAATTGCTCCCGCCATGTCCAAAAAAGCTACCCCCAAAACGCCGACAAAGCAAATGCAGTCCTAGTATAGTATAAGAGTACGTCATGTACCCAACCAACCTTTCACAACCTCGAAACCCCTCCGTCTGTGATTCAGATATTCCCATCTAGCATAAGCCTAGCCGCATACGGCCACCCAAGCAGCGTGAGTCCGAGAGGGAAGTACCTGTTCATTCACCTCATCAGCACCATATTGAATCAGCTATGGGGATGATATGTGCGAGCGAGTTGGGGAATTGGGAAAGGGAAGTGGAATGCATTATTGGGCAAGGCAGGGCAGGGCAAGGCCGGGATGGGAGAGGGAACGGAAAACGTACACCATAGCCTGCGCGCCAGCTCTCCGGACCAGCCGGCCATAGTCGGCCGGCTGCGGCTTGCTTGTCATGGGGAGGCGCTGGAAGGGATGCGGCTCGAACTGGCGGGCGAAGCTTCGCAGGTTCTGCATGAGGGAGAAGTTGGTCCGTTGATGGGGGGCTGCTTGGCGGGCGAGCGCTTGGAGGGTTGGGCGGGCGGCGGCGCGGGCGAACATATTTTGTGTGTTTTTGTTCTGTTATTGTTCTGAGGTTGGGAGAGGAAAGCGGGTGGTGGTGGTTTCGTGTAGACGGGAGGCGAGATGCTCAAGAAGGGACTTAGGGAGTTGATTCAGGTTGAGAGGAGAGTCTGAACCCCGGTTTTGTACAGAGATAGATGATGAGTAGAGTTGATTACACGCGTCGGTAGCCAAGTAGACGGTGCTGATGCTTTGTGAACAACAACCACACCACCCATCCAGGGGCACATCTCATCTTATACGGATACCAGGCCCCAGCCCGACAGCTTTCCAACCGAGATATCCCGCCGCGGACTCCATCCCCTCTTCGTTTTCCGACGCCAGATCCCATTCATCTGACCACCGCGAAGACGCTCCAGACCAGCCCTCCGGGTCTTGTTCGTCCCTCCTCCCCAGCCTGCATATGACGGTCCCTCGGAGGGCTACCTTCTAGGCGAATTACGGCGCGGAGAGGTAAAAGACAAAAGAAAAGGATAAATCAAGCAGGAAATCATGCCAAAGGGCCCGGAAAGCATCCCATCCCAAGCCGGTGTTTATAAGCTTCCAACCAATGGGTGGCGGCCGTGACTGGAGGGAGTTGGCTCGATGGCACGATTTTGGATCGAGTTGTGGTGAGCGTGGGCTGATCGAGGCCTAGGTACATACCCGGGTACCTGGGCGAGGCTCCACCCGACTTCGGGGCCGCCCGTTGTTTGATTAGTTAGGAGGGTGCTGATTGGTTGATTTGATCAGGGGCTTTATTGTGGGGCTGAATCCGGAGCTTTGCCCGTCAGCCTGTCAGCCGTTCTTCGCTGAGGTGGTCTCCCGATCCGATCTGTCGGGGAACTTGCGGACGGCGGCTTGATACACTGACGTCAATCGATGGGTACGGATTTGGATTGTATCATGTTTCCGGGCCGTCGGAGAAATCTGGGTTTGTCCGGTGGTTACATCCGCCGGTGTCCATTGCCGGACCGGAGAATATGACAACTGAGAGCCAGAACCAACAACAACAAGAACAACAAAATGGGGTATCACGATTCTATTCTATAGTCCCATCTCCCCCACCAACCGCCTACGCCCTGACCACCTGGGTACCCTCCGCCGGCTCCAGCACCTTCCAGTTACACACAATGTTGTTCTCCTTGAACTTGGCGATGATGCGCTCGGCAATCTCGCCAAAGTGGCCCGTGGCCAGCGCCAGGATGGTCGGCCCGGCGCCGGACAGGCAGACGCCCAGCAGGCCCGGCTGCGTTGCGGGCGTCATGGACTCGACGATCTCGGTCAGTCCCGGGATCAGCGTCTGCCGGTACGGCTGGTGCAGCTTGTCCTGCATGGCCAGGTAGATGAGCTCCGGGTCTGGCGGGGACTGGCCGAGCGCGACGGGGAGGAGAGCTATTCTTTGGAGATTGAAGGTCTGGTCGTACCATGTTTAGTACTGCGGCAGCGCGATCCTCGAGCCATGCATGGGTCGAAAGTATAGATAGGTAGTAGTACTTACCACGTCTGGACGGGGATACTGCAGCGGCAGGACCTCGCGTGCCTTGGCTGTGGGGACCTCAAACTCCGGAATGATGGCGACCGCCTTGATCTCCGGCGCCCAGGGGAACTTGATGTGGTGGCCGATGCCGTGGGGCGGCTCCGGCGGCTTCACCCCGGTGTCGACACCGCCGGCCGGCGCAGGAAGCACCTCGCTCAGGGGGATCTCCACGCGCGCCACATCCTCAGGGGCCAGCGGCTTCAGGTAGGTGCCGACAAAGCCGCCGAAGAGTGCAGCGCCGACGTTATCCGGGTGACGCTCTTATGTCATCCATTCCAAGTCAGTCATGAGCTACCTCAAGACCAACCATGTACATACATGTAAACGAGGTGGAGCAGACTCACCGATCATCAAGCAGAAATCAAACAGCCTCTCAGGTGTGAGATGATGCAGACCACCGCATTCCTTGCCCAGAATGACACCGGCCACGACCGCCGCACCGGACGACCCGAGTCCCCGGCCGAGCGGGATGGGGTTCTTGATGTGCACGTGCGTCTCGACGGGGAAGCTGCGCTGGTCGTGGCAGCGCAGCACGTACAGGGCCACGCGCGTGAGCAGGTTGACCTGGGGGTCGAGGCTGATCTCGTCGGTGCCCTCGCCTTCGCCCTCGTACGTGATCCGGCAGTTGAGCGGGTGCTCCGACTTGGTCTTGCTGTGGTCGATGGTGACGTGCAATTCCAGATACATGGACAGCGCCAGGCCGATGACGTCGAAGCCCGGGCCGATGTTGGCGCTTGAGCAGGGGGTTTTGATGACGAAGGACTCGGTAGCGGGCGCCATGGTGGCGGTTGTGTGTCACTTTGAACTCGGCAGAAATTTGTCGTTTTGTTATTGTCCCAATATGAGATCCTGAGTTTGGTGTGAAAGGCTGGCAAGTGAGCTTGTGACTTCAAATCGACTCATCCGGGCGCCAACTAGTGTGTTTCTGTTTAGAGTGAGAGGTGCCTAAGACTCACACGGGACTAATAATTCGATTTTTGCTGGATCCGGCCACCGATCGCGGAGCGGGGACAGAGAGCCGGTCCACCGGTCCAGCACGCCCGAGGCCCCACAGCGGCTACGACCGGGAGGCCTTCAACCCCCGAGACCGATGCTCGAATTGGGCAGCATCCCGCACTGCGACATCGAAGACTGAGCAATAAGACAAAGCCAACAATAGTATCGTGAGAAGAGTCAAGCACGATGTCCCGTGACGCCCTGAGTGTATTGCGCTTCACCTCCCATCATTGCTCGCTCGAAGTACGCCACTGCATCAAGAGAGTTCATAGAAACTGGTATCTCACCTCAAAGCATCCAGCGTGTTGCATATCAGACCAAGGAGACAGCATCATCCCTATATACCTATCATACAAGCCGCCCACTCGCTATTCCGATGAAAAAACAGAAGCTCGGGGGTTACGACAGAGTAGCCCGTAGAAAGGCTGAGAACAATCCAGCAACCCACGCACCCCCCACGCCAAAACATTTCAATGGTAGTTCGAAGGTCTTTGCAAAACAAACGCCAAAAGTATAGGGTATATGGTGGTAAACAACAGATCATTGAACCAACCGACCAAAAAGCACAAGCGTTATGCAAGAACCCGAGATCACCATACATCTATCATAGCAGTCATAACCAACAAGGGCCGAGCCAAGTAAGATTCGCTCTACGGCCCTTTCTCCAGTCAGTCAAACCACCATCTCTCTCAGGCCTAGCTACCTAGGTCTGGAGTATCCCCCTTTCCAACCATTCCATTCCCAAGCTCTCCAAGCCACTGGGACGGACAAAACCGCATTTCCCAATCCATGTGCCCCTCCCGCCTCCCTCCTCCTAGATACCCCATACGCAAACACGCGAACCTGAGAGGAGAACCGCACCCGAACAAGATCCAACCCCGTCCTTCTGAGCAAAGGGGAGATAATAAAAAAAGTCTAGGTAGTTGTATCAAAACACTGACAACACACACACACACACACACACAGAACCCAAACATTCATTCATCCATTCATTCATCCAACCCCCTTTGACCCAAAGATACCTAACCACTGTGCTTCCATCCATCCATCCGTTCATCCATCCAACCCCAAGCCCAATGTCCGCCAAATAGTGTAGGCAGCAGCCACACCACGCTTCCACCCTGTCTGCCTGCCTACCTGCTTCCGGGCCAAGTCAAAATTAGCTATGTATTGTACTTTTCGTACGTGAAGAGCGAATACAAACAATAGATCGGACGTGGAAAAGGTAGTAGAGAATAGTAGGGTAGAGTAGAAGGAAGTTGCCCAGGCCAACCAGCAGCCTGGACCACATCACATCGCATCTCATCCACATTCACATCCAACGTCACGAATTCATACCAAACCCCTCGGAGCCTCCGGCTCTGGCGCCTGCAGGATGGTGGTGGTGTTGGCAGTGGTGAGTGGGTGATTCACCGCCCCCCGAAAGAGGAGGCAGATGTAGCTTTCACCTAGAAAGTCTCCGTGTCCTGCGAGGCCATGGTGCCAAAGGTATCTAGAAGACCACACACAGCGATTGTTAGCCCCGCACAATCCAATCCTCCTATCATTCAAAGACCCCTCATGAAGAAAGAAACCTACCTCTCTTCCGCCTCTCATCCTCCCCTAACGCTGCCGCCCCCGGTGCCGGTGCCGGGCTGTTCCTCCCCATCCCCATCCCCTTAGTAGGCGTCATCGGCCGCGGCCCACTCGGCCGCCTGTTGACGCCGTCGCGCCCCAGCGCTCCGCTCAGGTTCCTGTTCTCCAGCCGCGGGCTGTTGCCGCCCGTCCCATGGCTGATGTAGCTGGCCGTCGGCACGCCGTGTGTCATGGTCCCGTAGCCACTCTCGACGCTGTGGTGCGGCAGCGGGCTGCCCGGCTGCTGGTGCTGCAGCTTGCTGAGCCGCTTGTTTTGTGGAGGGGTGGCGTGCCTCATCATCTGACTCGGGCTTGAAGGGGGTTGCTGCTGCTGCTGTTGTTGTTGTGGTTGGTCAAGGGCCTCCTTGGGCGGGCGGGGCGGCGGGCCGCCAGCCGTCGGGGTCATGTTTGCCGGCCCCGGGGAGGAGGAGGTCCAGTGCTGTTGTTGGTAGTGGTGGTCACCGCCCGCCGAGCCGTAGCTGTCTGTGTGCTGGTGTTGGCCGCCGAATCTGTTGAGGCTGGTTGCTGAGCCGGCCCAGTCTGCTGACTTGGGGCTCAACGGCGAGTCATATCCAAGAGCTTGGGACTCGAGCGCTGCCTTGAAGCGCTCCGTCTGGCCCTGGCGGGGCTGGGGATGCACTAGGTTCAGCGAGTCGCGGTGCGCCTTGTATTTGGCCTCCTCGGGCGTCATGTTCATGCTGACCCAGTTAGGGTCAGTCTGCGAGGAGGACGGCATCTGCCCGTACATCATCCCCTCATGGTCCTCGTGATAGCCATGCTGGGCCAGATCAGTCTCTGAGAATCCTGTGTGGAGCTTGTCGCTCTCGACGGGCTGAGGAGCGGAGAACTGGTAGTTGTCTTGGTAGTGGTCCAAGGACCCCGAGCGCGATGGTCCGGCGTGGAAGTTGACGTTCTCGTCTCTGCTGGATTGTTTACTGTGGCCGGACTCGGGTACACCACTCGACGCCGTCGTTTCCGACCACCGCGAGATTCTGGGGATGCGGAACCAGCTTGATCTCCCAGACTTGCGCTTCTTGCCATCTTCCGTTCGGGGAGTGTTCTCATTGCTCATCGAGTGCTGCGTTTGTCCCGCAGCGCCAGGAGGGGTCCCCAACGGCACCGAGCCGCCGCGTCGCTCGTGGGCAGGTGTCATCATATTAAGGTCTTCGTCCCTTCGCCCATGGTCACAATCCTCCTCATTATCCTCGGGCACGGTACTTATCCTGTGCGCAGAGACCTTGCGATAATCGTAGCCCTGCTTGACCGACGTCCCGTGGGATTGAATCGAGAGATAGCCAGACTGAGACGCATGGCTAGTTGTGGAAGTGCCGGCATGGCCTTCGGGTTCGTAACCGTGATCCTGCTCGTCCTGAACGTCGGGCTGAAGGTGGTCATACGACTGCTCGCCCTGATTGCTCTGGCTCCCGTGCATGTTGCCCGGCGCTGTTTGGGCCTTGAGCACGTCCACTTCATTCAGTAGTTGCATGAGCATATCCTCAATCCTGCCGAGATCGTTCGCCCCTTTAGCACTCAACCCCTTCAGCGCGCGTCGGAAGATGCTCCTCTTCTTGGCGGTGACATCGTCACCATTGATGGTGCCGGCCTGCGAGCCCTGGATAGAGTGCCGAGCGCTGCCGGGGTAGGGGCGCGGGCCATTGATGGCACGCTGGACCGACTTCTCGGTGTTCTCCTTGACCTCGGTGATGATGACATCCTCGGTATCCGCAAGCAGCCGCTTGAGATCCTCAAAGTTATTGCGCATCTCCGTAGCGGAACGGACGAGCGTCACCAAGATCTCAGTATCCCGTGCACTGCGCTGGGCATCTCGGACCATCAACTGGGAGCGATGTTAGCATTTCGCACTACTCCAAATACGAACTCGAGCACTCACGTGTTGCATCAAGGCAATGATGTCCTTAGACTCAATGCGCTCAATGCCTGTACCGGTCGCGGCGTCATACAGCGGAGAGCCCATCCCCTGCGACATACCGCTGAGGTGCCTGTTGTGGTTCGAAGTGAAGAACGGGTCCTCAACACCTGGACCACCGGGCCCGGAATTGACATTGGAGTCGACGCCTTTGCCCTTCGCCATCTGAATGTCTGGTGTCTTGTTGGGCCCCTGCGAGATGTAGCCCTCGTCGACCTTGTGTCCAAGCGGGCTACGCGTGCCATACAGATTGCCGTAGCCTGAGTTGTCAAAGCCCTGGCCGCCCAGCAGAGCATTGTTGATGCCCGGAAGGTTGGCGATGGGGCTGGATCCTTCATACGGGTTGGTAACAATCGTATCGCGCTTCTTGTCCTCTGAATCGCGGTACCACTCGTCGTGTTCCTGGCTCGGCTGACGGCTGTGACTCTGAGCAGCCGCCATGCCTGCAGCTGCGCCGACTGCTGCAGCAGCACCGGCGACACCGGCAAGGTCGTGCCCACTACTCTGCTGCTGGGGTGTTCCGTCCAAGTGCTGGTATTCGACGTCGTCCTCCCGGTGTTGGGGATGTTGCCGAGGTGTGGCGTCTCCAGCCCAGTGTTCCTCCTCCTGATCGCGGCCGCCGTGACCGTCTAGAAGCGAAGGGTTAGTCAGCAAGTCATCGTCCTGCCAGTCCCCTATTTCCGGCATAGGATCGTTCGGGTCGGGCATGCTGCTGAAACCCAGCTTCGGCTTTTCCGCGTCGTTGATCAGGCTCTCAGCGCTGGCTGTGTCGATACCCGGGCGCGGGCCATTCTTCGTACGCTCCTTGAACGACTTGTTGCGCTGTACACCGGCTCCTTGAGACTCGGCTTCGTCATCTGATATGACCTCCTGCTGTGCTTGGGCATGCTTGGCCCTGAGGACCGCGGCCGCGGCACCGACTGCTGCGCTGGTGATGGCTGCCTCGGACACGGTGGGCGACTGCCGGTAGGCGGTCTGGGGCACTTTCCGACCATACTCGTCAAGCTCATACTGGACAAACTCACGAGACTGTTGGCTCCTGGCTGACGATGTCTGTGCCCGCTCCTCCGCATACTCGCGCTGACTCCCCACAGACCGCTTTGTCGGGGTGCCTGGATCGCGGGAGTGCTCCTCCTCGAGCGTGGCCATCGACTCCCGTCCGTTGTAGGGCTGGTTACCCACGGCGCTGGAGGAGGTTGTCAGGGCAGAACCCTCGAGCATCGATCCGTCAACAAGAGATGCCACGTTTGATTCGATCCCGGGGGGGTGCACGAAATCCGGGTTCATGGCCACGGCACGAACAGCTTGTCCGGATGTGACTCGGTCAAGCTCGCTGCTCGGCGGGCTCATAGCATTCTCCTGATCCACGACTGAGCTTAGCCTGCTTCGTTCATCTTCGACGAATTCGCGGCTTGGTCGCGAGTGCATGGACCCGTCTTGCCGAGGTGACCTCTCAGCTGAGGACACGGATTCGTTGGTGCGATGAGTAGCCCTCGATTCGCGGTTCGGTCCCTCGCTGCCGGCCTCTGTGTAGCCCGATACACTTGGGATCGGACTAAGCCCCCGCCGCTCGGGCTGATAGGGGACGTACTTCAGCGGAGGAGGAACATCCTGAGTGCTGTAGTAGTCGTAGGGGTTCTCGGGCGCATACGCCGGGGTGTCACCGTTATCGTCATACTCCTCGTCCTCCTGGTAGTGTTTGGAGGCGCGCGAAGGAACTTTCTTCCCATTATCGTCAATGACGTATTCGTCCCACTGACCGGTTCGTTGATTGGGTAATGCTTTAAGGTCTCCGTGAGACACGTTGGCGTGCTGGGTTCCCAAGGCCTGCAGGGTGGTGACAGGAGTCCTGGTTGGTGTCGGTGTCGACGATGCAGATAGCTGAGCCTGAGAAAGATTGCGGCCCGGAGCGATTTCTTCAGTGGCCGAGTGGGGACGATCCGTTTCGGCCGAGAGGATAGATGCCCGTGTCACATCCGAGGCGTTCACGTCGCTCATCAAGGGCATTGGCGGCACTGGCGGTCCAAGTTCGGATTCTTCGTCCTCCAGAGCATGATCGGACCCACGACTCCGCATCTCAGCCCTGCGTCGCCTCCTAGAGCGCTGCTTGTCGTCCGAAGGAGATTGGAACACCTCATGTGCAGCGACGGCCGCCGCGCCCATAGCCGCACCAGCAGCCGCAGCCTTGAGACGGTCGGTGCTGCGGATTGGAGTATCTTCGATGTCATGATCGTCTTCAACGGAATCGTGACTGAGAGCGCTGCTGTCGTCGAAGTCATTGCGCGCCTCGCGATCCCGGCTCTCTTTGCTTCTCATGCTGTCTCGCGGTGTTACAAGATTCTTGTCAGTAGCTCCGGATCGCCGTCTGTCACTCGCGTAGTCATCCTTCGAGACGGTCGTTGTGCTGGAGGTGGTGGAATCGCGGCGAGTCTTGTGTCTGCTCTGCTCCCTCTTCAGAGCGTTGAGCTCTGGCAGGATGAGACGGCGGATGGCATCCTCGACGGTCTCGAGGAGCTTAGGGTTATTGATCGATGATGCCTTGGAAGTCCCTGACCGGATAGAGTGCTGATCTACGGACCGATGACTTGGGGCGAAGGCTGATGAGACGACGCTAGAATCCGCCGCCGAGACAAGAGACTCGCTGTGCCCCTTGGATCGCCTGCGAGGAGATTTCGAACGCTCAGCATACTTCTCCTCCTTCGCAAGACTGCTGGTCCGGCTTTTGCTGGACCTATGCCTGCGGTCCTTCTCCTTGTCCCTGCTCTCCCGGCTCTTAGATACGCTCACTCTATCTCTTTCGCGCTCTTCACGGCTCTTGTTCCGGAGCTTTTCGGCGGCAGCGGCGGCGCCCAACCCCGCGGCAGCACCAAGGAGATAATCACCAGTCCGAGAGGGGCTCCTACTCCTGGTACTCTTGACTTCGGACATGCCGAACGATGTTGCCGGTCCCGACCCGTCAAGAAAGCTGTCGGCCGGAATGGCTGAGATCTCACTCGCCGTGCCATGATAGCTGGCTTTGCTGTCTGCAGCTGGGATCAACGGACTTGCTGGCCGGCGGCGCCGTACGTTGCCACTCCGGTCGATTTCAATGTCAATGGGGTTGCGGCTGACGGTGCTCTCCTCCGTCGCCGAAGCGTACGAGCCGGCGTCCTCCATATCCCCGCTGACCGCCGAAAGGCCTTCAACTTCGCTGCGGGTAGGACCACTGGCAGGTACCGACCGGCGGCTGAGGCTCGTTTTCCTCGATTTTGTCTGCGTGATTTGGATGCGATCCCGATCCGACCCGCCCTTAGACTTGTGCTTGCTACTCGGTGTAAGTCGGACGCGGACGCTCGGCTTACGTTGCTCGGTAGCACCAGATGCGCTGCTCGCCTTGCCGCCTTCAAAGTATTCTATGAGCAGTGACGTCTGAGACCTGCTGGCGCGGTGGCCTGTCTTGATGGTGACGGGCGTGCCGTCGTCCGGAAGCGAGTAGGACGATTTCTCGTCGCCGGACTTGGATAGCTCGGTCCCCACGTCGCTCGGAGGGGTAGTTAGAAGCGTCGAGTTGGTCTCGGTGGGGGCGGGGAGCGGCGGAGCCGATCTCTTTTTGCCTTCAACCCCCATGGTTGTGTTCAGACCCAGCGGGCAGCGATGTGTTGGTTAGGTGTCAGCAACCCCTTGTTCCTTCGTCCAATTAGTCCCTTCCACGGAGTCCCTCGCCGACAATTCAGAGGCGAGGTGGAGCCGGAGTCGACAAGCGAGCAGTCAGTCGGGAAAGCCGAAACTACTGTATTGGAAACAATCAATCGACTGGCTCCCGATCAGGCGGGCATCAGGTGCGGGAAACTCTGTGGAGGGCGAGGGGAATGTGAGCAGGCACTGGTCCCATGCCCAAGGGAGGGCTTCGATGGGGATGGAACACAGCAAGTCCGCTGGTGAAACAAGCAGAGAAAATGCGCCCGAGAAGCCGCGGCGGTAGAAGGGGAGTGGTGATGGTTGTACGTACAGCAACAAGTGCACGAAACAATGGGCAAAGAGCGGCCTGGAAAAAAAGCGAGAGGCTGCGCAAGACGGGGACGGGGCGTTGTCGAAGCGGCAACCAAGGTCGCGGGCGCAGCGGGGCAAGTCGTAACGTTAACGAGGGCAGGTCCAATCGCAGCGGCCACGGCTGCTGCAACTCGAACGGGGAAACGGGCTGCTGGTGATGCCTCGGGAGGTCGATCAAGACGTGCGCCGAGCAGTGTGTGATGGGCCAGTGGCGGATTTGTGATGTGCGCAGGCAGACTCGTTGAATCTCCCGTTCCGTGGCTTCTCAGCGACCTCCGGTCTCCGTCTCAAGGTTTTCGCTGGCGGCCAACCTATGAGAGGCTCTGTTATGGCCAGGAGTGGCTGGGATTGCTTGATGTGCTGGCGATGCGTATTGGAACCGGCCAATTGCGCTCAGAGTCTGGGCTTTTTCTCGCAGCAAGGTGCAGCTTGGGAAACGGCGGAGCAAAGCAGACGAAACCAGGCACACAGGTTGCTGTGCGTTGTGGAACCTCGCGATGGAAAAGCGTAGAGAAGCTGAGGTTATGCTTAATGAGCTAAGATTTTTTATCATAGAGACACAATCCGGTTTGCGCTCCTGAGTCTTCTGCGTAATACCAGCTGCCCTGACGGGATGGCAGATCCTGATGATGGGGTCAAAAATGCTGGAGGCTGGCGGTTTTGTTGACATTCAGCTCACAGCTCCTCCGCCAAGGAAAATCGGCAGGCCGCCTGGTTCTGTCAAGTGGGCCTCCCACGAAGGGACGAACAGGCTGTTGGCCTTGCCCCTGCTCGGTCGGCTCGACTCCACGCCGGGCGTCGATCTCGGGGGAAATCAGAACCGCTGGCCCACAGCCAGAAAAGGCGCCACTTCCTGCCCACCGTCACCCGATATTGTCCCAAGCGCACACCCAACCACCCGCTGCAAGTTCCCAGTCAACGAGATAACGTGCGCCGTTTTGATGAACGCTTTTCCACGTCTGGGTATGTGGGACATTTGGTCATTGCGTCAGCGTTATCTCGCTAGCCCCTGGCCATTCAAAACGGGCTAAATAAGTCCGCTGCCACGGCCAGGTTCTGGCGAGGGAGGGTTTGCATTTACGGATACTTCATAACTCTGTCCACGGTTGCATCATGATACCGGATGCTGGCATTAATCATGGACTCGGCCCTATGAAAGAGCTACCGTCTGTTTAACACGCTAAACTCGAGCTGAGATCCCGGTGTCCCGCTCTTGCCGCCCTGCCGATTACGCTCCCGCTGTGGAACAACAATCTCCGTGACAAGCTTGCTGTGTATTCGATGTCACGGCAAACGGGGGGTCAACCTCTGTGAAAAAAGTCGGGGTGCTGTTATTCAGCCCAAGGGACTTCGATGCTGTTTAACTACCTATATACCGAAACCAAAAGATGCTTCCAACTGGCTCCCAGTCCAGTGAACCTGAAAAAACTACCCCATATCCATACCAATCGCTCGATGTAATTCAGAGTATTCCTCCGCCACTTTACTTCCTCCGCTTGGATGATGAGACAAACTCGACTTCAGCGTCGTTAAGAATATCCTTAACGACTGGGTTCTCCAAGTAGTGAATACCGAGCCCCCCGCCAAGCAGGGTCTTCAGCAGCTCCGCTCTCGCATGGAGAGACCAGGTGTCGATGAGCAGGACCTGGTTGTGGATGCGTAGCTTTTCCCGGTAACCAAACTCTTGGACGTCGCCCTGGTCTTCGGCCTTGGACCCACCGGTGTGTGGGTTGGGCCCTGATCGACCAGCTGTCGAGTATCCTGGTCCCTTGCCTCGCTCAAGGGAGGTGACGATGCTGGAGAAATTCGACCGGATGTGTCTCCGACCCCTCTTTGACACCGCTTTCGATGAGTCCCGGACAATCTCGGCCATTCGAGTCATAATCCGGTATTGGTTATATTGCATGTCGAAGCTTTCGCCGGTTTCTTCTTCGTAATCGCGTGCAGCTTCGAAAAGAAGGGCAATATTTACCCCAGCGCTTGTCTGGACCTCCGGATCTGAACTGTCCAACTGCTCCATAAAGGCCTCAATGGCCGGCTCGCTTTGGACTGTCAGGTCCTCCATATGGCTCGCCACGAACGCCCATGCTTGGAGCGCTGCCGTCACTACCGGACCGCTGTCGGCGGCGCCGACCGACTGGCCATCGCTTTCGATAATCTCGAGGAGGAAGTCGAGTGTCTCCTCCGCAGCGGTGGCTGATCCTCCTCCGTATGATACGGCGATACAGAGGGCGTGTATCGCGGCCACCTTGATGTCCTCGCCCTCTGCATCATGGCATGCCGCCTTCAGAATCGGCAGTGCTTGCTCGAAGACCGTTTCTGACGGACAGGTGAGTACGGTCAGTGTAAAGGCCTTGAGCGCCCGTAGACGCTCTTCGTCGCTGCTCCCGCTTCTTATACCTCTGAGCAGGATAGGCACGATTTCAGCAACCGACCGGTCGAGCTGCCGTTGGGCGAAGTGGTGTTTCAGGAGATGGTTATAAGCTCCGAGCGTCGCCTCACGTCCTTGTACGCTGCTTCTCTTGCGATCCTGCAGCTCCGTCACACGGTCCTGCAGCCGGTCGGCCCACGTATTGCCGAGGTCGTCATCGCCCGAAACGGAGTTCGTGCTCATGGTCATGACGTCGTCGAACTCAGAATCGCTGGCAAACTCGTCCTCCGAGGCATAGCGGCTACCAGGCAGTGAACCGGCCCGAGAGCCCGCTCGCGAATTTGCCGGAGATCCATTTGGGGAATGGTTGGCAGACGAGAGGCCCGACTCGGGCTTTGAGCGCGCCTTGCGTGAGACCGTCTTCCCTCCCCCGAGGGCCTTCCTCCGAAGCTCAGACATGTTCGCTTTCAGTTTTTTGCGGTTCTTGTTTGAAAGACAAGATAGCCGTGTATGGAAATTCGCGTTGGACGTCAGATGTTCTTTGTGGTGGTTCTTGCTGTTTTGCCGTACACAATGCGTTCAGGTCGCTGTGGATCGGTACAGAAATGGTGGCAGAAACGGTTTCTCGTGGAAGATCTCAAAATAGATGGATTTTTGCAGTGAGGATTTTGTGAGCTGCAACAAATCCATGGGTATAGCTGAAGATAATGCTGAGCGAGGTTCGTGGCCAAAGCCGTTCGAAACCCTTGGTGGTAATAAGGGGCAAGTCTTCAAGTTCGGGAAGATAGAGCAGTAGGTTAGGTTGGGTTGGGTTAATCGGGTGATGCTGAACTCTATATACCTGGGATTTGAGCACCTGGAACACATGGCAAAGTTGTGCGTGACAAAGCAGCGACGCAAGAGCAACGCTTGAAGCGACGCCACCAGGGCAGCAGATCTGGACAGTACGTACCCGAATTTACACAGTAAGTTGCACAGTACTTCAGTAAGCTCTGGCGGCCCGGGACGTCGAGAATCGCACATAGGCCGCCTTAGGTTCGCTTCACGAGCCGTACATTGGATCCTTTTCTATTTCTCCCCTGAACACTTGAAATTCCATCTATTTCCTTTTCAAGCTGTTTTCACTTCTTCCGGTTGCCGATAAAGGGCTGTACCATAACGGTGCTCACAGCCTGTACAATGCGGGGTCCTCCACGCGACGGTGTGGAGGCCTGGCCTCCATACCGTAAAGTGGTTGCATATTGAACTCAGTAGCCTATTTCGGCAAAGAGGTCAACACATGGTCCCACTCACAGCATGTGAATACCTATCTGAACATCCCCAAGCGGGCTGGATCAGTTGTCTATATAAATGGGAAAGAGTATAGCTGCCTACCTGGTAGCTTGGAGTATATTAGAATGAATGAATGGACGGGACGCCGGGCTAATAGCAAGCCACTGTACATACGGATATCCGAGGATCCGCAGGCCATCATCGTGGTGACGTAAGACAGGGAGCGATGTTAGGTTGCTACTACCGAAGCACGCCCCGTGCTTAAGCATCCGATTCGATGCTATCCTGAGTGAGGTGAATCGGGCAGGCATCGCACCAGGCGCCCAACCTCTCATCAACGACTGGCCGGACTCTGCATTGTCAGAATGTTACATGACTCGCGCTGCGCTGCCCGATTCCTTCCACCTTGCTGAGCTGTTTCAGCCCCGCATCCCGCCCGAGAGGTCCGATCCACATGACCTGCACTATTCGTCCAACGCAGGCATCAAGCGTACTGTAGCAATCCCTTCATGAAATGAACAGAAACCCGAGAAATGGTTGGCAACGAATCTTCATTTCTCGTTTACTCGGTTTGCTTTTCAACCTAGCCCAGCCTTGAGCACCTTGGGAAACAGCGATAAGGCCGTCTTCCAGCTTATCATCGACCTTGAGGGCTGGGCTGCCTGGAACCCCGCCTTCCGAAACCGCCTGAACCAACACTGTTACTCCTTTGACTCGCCATCTCATCGCCGATTCCCCTCTCTCCTCGACTTCACGACTTCAGTTGACCAACTCTTTCTTCCTCCGCACCCGTATAATTTCTGCATACGTACAAGGGCTACGAAAGAGACAAAATAGTGGCAGCAGCGACGCCAGGGGAATCGAGCTGCTGCACTCCCTCGCGACCCATTGTGCGAGTTCCGGCAACTGCTCGAGCCTTGTCTGACGTCGAAGCACGCCAACGCAAGGCCGAGCGTTCCTTCAAGTCTACCACCAAAAGTTTCCCCTCTAGCTTAAACCACCGCACAGTTCAGGCAGCAAACCGACATACAATGGGCACTGCTAAACACGGTGCGTTCGGCCTTCAGTTTTAACTTCACACACCACCGACCATTCTCCCTGGTTTCCTGACTTCATGGTACTGATACGACCTTATGTTCAGTCCTACTTAGCCTCTCCGCGGATCAGTCTTCGGGTGCCAGATATCCTGAGCGTCGGATAACACTGACCCCGGAAAAACATCAGATTACCATTGGCCGAGCGTCGAAGAAGACGGACAGTGGTTTCGTCGCCGCTGTTGACAACGCGTGGTTCGATTGCGCGGTAATGTCGAGGCTGCATGCTCAAATCTCTGCAAATATGGACCAAGAGGTGCGCTGCCGTACATTCCGGCTCCATAGTTGTTTGCTGGCTTACATTCAAGCAGAAGCTTGAGATCCATGACGTGGGCTCCCTCCACGGAACCTTTATAAATGGCGACGGCCCCGTTCCCGCCAAGAAAACTCGGGAGTTGAAGGACGGGGACACACTTCGGTTCGGCGCTCCGATCTGGCGGGGCAATGAGCAGTATGTGCCGACCACGGTTAAGGTTGGCATCCAGTTTATCAATCGGTAAGATCCATCCCCCGTGTCCTGCTTGGTCCACTTCTAAAATTATATACCAGCGATGCATCAGGCACTGGTACATTCCAGGTACCCGACGGCTCTGATGATGAGGACTCTTCCGATTTCGACCAATCTACCGATAGTGATGAGGGTGGGAAAAGCACCGAGCCTTCGCCCGCAGCGCAAAACACCAGAATCCCCCAGCTCAACGTGATTGACTTGACAAGCAATCATGGCTGCGCGGAATCTCGCCAGGTAATCGACTTATCATCCGACTGTGGCTCTCCCATCTCGATCGAGGACGATGAAGACGAGGAGCACGACTCAATCAGTCTTGCGAAACCCGATCGGAGCCACTTGGATGATGTCGATGTCGATCACCCTACCAGCCCTGATGCCGAGGACGGCCTCGGTGACTTGGGTGATGCCGACAGAGTGCAAGACACTCAGATGGATGATTACGACGAGGATGAGAGCGAATCTGATGAGGACTTCTACGGTGGTGTGGCCGACGAGATTGACGGTGGCACCGACGATAACGTCTCTGAGGAATACACTTCAGATGATGACAGTTTCGAGTATCCCGATGGCAAGTGTCCCTTTGCATCATTTACATTTTTATGCCCTTGGCCGCTAACGCTCTCCAGACCAGAGCCGTGGCTCGTGGGATGATGTGCCACCGAACCCTCCTGACTACACGGGGTCAGTTGAGCATCCGGAGACCTTGGCGCTAATTGAGTCCCTGTCGCATCCTGTGCCTCAGCCGAGGAGCATTGGCCCGGTCAGCATCATGGGCCTTCTGAACAGCGATGAGCCAGAGCCTCCTGCTCTCCCATCTCGTCCGGAACAGTCAGTCAGCGACTCCAGCCTTCAGGAGTCGAGTGCTTCTCAGGACCATGACACAGGCCCGTCATGCTCACCTTCCCGAAAGATTGGTGCTGAATACCTGGGCGCCAAAACGGGGAAGGCGGACTTCTTTTTGGCCCGGGAGCAGAACAGGTTGGCGGTCATGGCTGAGCACCAACGCAGGATGATCATGAGCCTACAAGAAGCTCGCAGCCAATGGGTGACCGCCTCTGTTCCCAATCTTTGCAATGCGTATAGTCCGGAGAATGGACCGGCCAATTACCACTTCGACCCCGCTGGTGTGCAGCCTCTGCAACCATCACAGAAAAGCCCAAGTCTGCCTCATTTTGCCGATGTAGCGGAACCTTTCGCTCCGCCTACGTCGTCCGGACTTGGGCTCGCCGATGGATACCCGGCATCAGGCAACCAGCCTCCTGCAATGGCTTCTCCTGTGAGCCTGGCTGGGGAAGTGAACAGCTCTTTCCGCCGAACCCATGTGGGCATTTCTGACATCGTTGAAACTCACCAGCAGAGCCCTGGCAAGAAGCGGACGGCCGATGATATCTCGGGGAGCACTCCTGAGCAGGAGCACTGGGTCGCTGAGGCCGCGAACGCAGAAAACGCAAACCCCACCAATGCCGCCAGCGAAGATGGCTCTTCAAAGGATGGGGGGCGTGTGCCGGTGAGCAGCCCTTGCGAGGATAGCCTCCTCCGTGTTATGGGGCGTGTCAGCCCCGTCCGAACATTCTCTCCGGCCCCGTCCGCCATCGAGGAGGAGCCGACTAAGTCCTCGCCAATTCAGTCCGCTACGGAGCCGGAACTGCCGGATGATTCCCTCAAGCAAGGCGAGGAAAGTACCGAGAGCATCGCCATCACGCCACCCGTCACCCCCGAGCGACCTCTGAAGAAGCCCCGTATGATGGTGGTTGCAGAGCGCCTCGGATACGCAGCTCTCGGAGGCGTCACGGCGGGAGCGATGATTATGGGGACGCTTATCTACACTGCTCCCACATTTGGTTGAGGCGCAGTGGACGTTCACGACGGTTTTCTGTTTTAGATTCTGTACCCGCATTTGCTAGTTACTTCTCCATTTCACTTTATCGCCTTACGGTGCTCTGGGCGGAGAACAGGGGATCTCGGAAGGCGTTAGGGGCGTCGTTCGCATTACACTCTCCTTCATGGGACACAGGGACGGGTCGGGTCGACTGGGACATACGGAATGAAATGGTGCATGAGGTGTCTGGGAGGACATCATAAGAGGGCTTGGCCGGGTCATGCATGGGACGGGGGATTTTAAGGGCTAGGGAAGGGCAGGAACGGAACGGATACTTTACGGAGTGACACCGAGTCCCTCCTGGGTCATGGCCGTCAGTTTCGCATGCTCATTTTCTTTTCTCGTTCTCTATACGGTCTGGGTATGGCCATTAATATCTCTCGCTTGCTTTTTTCTAGCCGTTGCATCACGATGGCCATCTGGCACATTTCTTTACCTAAGTAGGCCACCTCTCTGCGTGGCCGACTGGAGATGGCTGAGCGATGGCTACAGGGCTAGGTAGTGAATGATACACGATTCATGAACATTAGTCATCATATTCAGGAAGATTGACTCGGCTTCGAAGACTAAGAGATGGTTAAACGCAGTATCACTTTCGATCAAGAGTTCGTTGCTCTCCTACACCCCGCCTCCGGCAAGGGAAAGACAACCGAGGGTAGGAGGGCAATGAGCAGGATACCGTAAGCAATCGTATCAAAAACGATCTACTTCGAGCGGCTACCTAGCCTACCCTAACCCATCTATCTACCTGTACCTTTCAACTCTCTTTTCCATCTATTTGAAGGACTTGAGTTTCTGTTTAGCGTGGATATTCGCCCATCTTCCCTCCCTTTGCCATTCTTTCCCCTGCTCCTATCTCCACTTACACACTCATCTTCCACTCATCGGGTTTACTGTCTGCGCGTGTGTTCGGCATCTATAGGAAAAGGGAAAGGGGAAAGACTGGAAGTTTTGATGGAGCAACAGCAACCCAAGGGCACACAGCTTTCGCTCCCTGCCCGTGGTTCTCCACGCTAATGGGATAGGCCTTTTTACCTTACGTTGGACGGCTGGGATGGGGCATCAGTGGCAGCGATCGTAATCAGAAACCGTCCACATCATCATCCATCCATCCACTCAATGTGTGTACACACATACATTTGAGAGGTAACATGAAATGTTTCCGAGGTATCGCTGGGAGGCTTCTCCTAACTTTCCTGCGGGTCTTTCCGCTCCATTGACAGGCCTAAGATAGCTGCTCATTCCCTGTTCAGCACAGAATTTATGACAGATGAGACGCGAAAGTAACGTTCGCTATGCCCGAGCTGGACGAAGTAATCATAAGGCTTTTTGTTGGTGATGCATTAACATGTAAGGTATCCATCCGTTGGACGGTACACTCTGACCTAGCCAGAGCCGGCCCCGTCGCAGTCGTCACTATTTCGTCACACTACAAGCGGCCGATTTGGGGTGGGTAATTAAAGGCCTAGACCTTTAGTCTGGTTGCATCATTTAATCTTGCTCTAGCGGTGGAGCCTCTACTGTGGTAAGGGCCGGCACCTCTCTATGTGGAGGAAAGGAAGGGGGAGAGCGTGGCTGGGTTATGGGCTTAGGGGCTGTATGTGTTAGCGAACAAGCGAAGGAAGGTCTGATACGTGTATCGAGACCATTTGATTCAAGGACTGAAGTAGACCGTGCCAAACTGAACGGGGACCGGATACATATTGAAGCCTTCCAAGGGAGCCGAGAGGAGATGAGAAAGCGACGGCATTCAGCGGCCGCCATCACCACTCCCGAAATTGGTCCAGAGAGGGGTGTCATCACAGACGTCGAATACAGAACCGGTCAATGACTGCTTCCAGAGGTAGGTAGGTAATAAAGCTCATTCCTCCTCGCCATTCCACAAAAGGCAACTCCACATGGTCTATCCGTACCGGTATAAGTGCTGCTTATACACCCGTAGCTCCCCGACGAAGCACGAAGGCAACCAGAAGACCAAGAGTAAGGCAAGGCGAGACAAGGCAAAGTAAGAGCAAGTCACACAGCATCCGAAGCATATCTCCAGCTCGTGCTCCTTCCGCCCCCCTGACGAGACGACGGCGTAATGAACATACATACCTGTGTCCTGGTATTGCCATTGTAGGCGCCGGTAGCATTCAGTTCCTTGGGGGTTCGTCAGGACCCACCCGCTGGCTAGCCGCCGACACCGCTGCTGCATGATGCAGGACGGGAGGGAGGGAACTAAGACAGGGCAGTACCTATGTAGGCCCCCAGACACGCCATCCCCCTTCAACTACCCATGCATGCGAATGAATGCCGGTGAAGGGCTACCTCGCAACCTTGGCGTCTACTTCGTCACGGCATTGTCCGAGGTGCCGAAGTTGGTATCCCGATTGCAGCTCCCGCGGTCCGTGTGTACGCCTCTGTCGGCAAGGCTGCATGTTGGAAGAGAAAAGAAAAGGGGTGGCCGTGGACAGCGGAGGACGCCCATCTCGCGCTGAACCAACAGAATGGTTGCCTCATTTTTCGTCTGATCTCTCACCGACAAAATCTGGTCTCCCGTGACGGGGACCCTAAAGGGAAGGTGTGCGGGAGAGTGCGGACCGGTGAACCGGTACATCCCTCTGCTGTTTCTTTTCCGCTATTCATCCAAGACGCCCCATTTCGTTCGAGGAGTGCCATTATCATCCTTCTCAGCCTGGAGCTTCCCAGGAATGAGACCATGGAGGTATATCCGACCTTAGTCCTCCAATAGCAGCTAGGAACCGTACCTTAAGGGGGTGTGTTGAGCAGAGAATATAGAGAGCTATGACGTACAATATGCATATAAGAGAGGTCAGGAAATATCCCCAACTTGAGGAAGTGACAGGTCAGAATCCGCTAATGTGAACGCACGTGTTTTTGTCCTGCATGATCTGCGGAAATGCTCGTCGAATGTGGTGGAATGGGTCCTTGAGCAGGACTGCCTGCCGCGATACCGGGTTTGGAGTACCACATCGACCAGAAATCGACCGTCCCTCCTTAGAGGGCAGTGACGTTGCGTTGGGCTTGCAACTTTGCTGTCCGACAGCACATTGGTTGAATACTGCACGCTGCAGTTAGGCCAAGCCACCTTCGCTCTGTGAGCCAGTCCGCCTCCAGTTTCCCCTCGGCAGCTTGCTCATCGAGTTCCTGCGAGAAGAACCGGTGTGACGGCCACCCACACACCACAACGCTCCGCCCAGATGTATGGGTCTCCGGTTAACATCGCCAGGTCGTTGTGATGGGAATAAGGCGGCCTTCGCATATATTACACCAACGGCGACTCGAGAGGCTTGCTCTTTTCCATATCCAGCGGAAATCTGCTCAGATTTGTATAAGGCGCAATTGCTTCGGTGCGACCGGTGATGGATGCTTCGATCCATCTGACCACGTAGATAGCAGCAACATGCCCGCCCGGACTTCCCTGCTGCAGATGCGCGTTCCAGACGATCGGCACATGACATGTCTGCCATGTATACAGATCACAGTCCTTATCAATCGTCGGAGGCGGGAACGAATAGGCGTTGCTCATGATGGCGTGCTGGCTTTCGTTACACAGCTCACAAGCCAAACATAGCTTCCATCTCTGGACGCCGGTGAACCGTAGGTGGGTGAAGCGTTTTGCCCGTTGCCTTTCGGCATGGCATTCGACCGTTGCGGAAGCTGCCCGGAGAGACGGCGCGGAAGTGCCCTCGGACAAACATCGCGAGTAAACCCTCGGAGCTCAAGGGTTGTAATGGTGTTACCCACCCGCATCATATAGCCAGACCGATTCGGAGAAGGGTTCCTTTCTTCAGGCTATTCGTCCAACTCGCATACACTGCATCCGTAGCAGCTCTCTTCGTACAATCGATGCATGTGCAAGGTCGCGTGCTTGCTGAAACAGGAACGGGGGTCCTGGAACCAGGATCGGGCCATTACATGTGGCCTTCAACACTCATGGTCAATCCTATTGTGGTAAGCTTGCAAAATAGGAGCGGGGAAAGAACGGATGGGGGGCTCAAGGGGAGGTTGCCATCCGTCCCCGATTGGGACCCGACCGGCTTGGGCACTCATGTCTCAAGGCTAGGCGGCATTTCACTCTAGTCTGGGGACCTGCGGGTAACCGCAGGTAGGATTGTTTTCGAAGGGCGGGAAATGTTCGTTGGCAGGAGCAAGGAAGAAGTGGCGTCCTATCAAAAACCGGTACGTTGGACTCGAGTCGCGGGTAGTTGCAGCTGATACGCATGATCTCGGCTTCAGCCAGCCGGCGTAGTCACTCAGTTGTTAGCTCTAGTGCACCAATGACGAGGTCTTCAGCTAGAGGTTAGGGAAACGTACCGTGTAGACAAGGCAACCGTGACAGGCAGAAGATGGCTTCCCAAGCCAGAGTGGTTGGATGTCTCTCTCGACAGGGTTAACCAATTCAAGTCAAGTTTGTCAGCGGTACACTGAGTTCCATAGATGTCTCACCGGCCGGCTTCGCTAATCGTGGTGCCGTCTTCCCGTCCTCAGAGCTAACCAGTCGTTGGCGCCGGTATCGCCAATCTTGGCATCAAACCATGATCAGCAGACCGCCTTCGTCCTCGATTTCAATGTCATTATTGGCTTGTGGCATACCGATGGTCCGGCAATGGGACATGGAAATCGGGGTTGGCGGTGAGTCGGTGTCTGGGAGGAAGCATCAGCAACCTGAGCTTTCCAAGCCGAAGATGTCCCTCCCGTCCATATAAGGCCAACATGCCCTCCCTGAATCCTAAGCCCAGTCCGGAATAATCTCCAGTCGTACCCTCGCACTTCCTAGGTCGTATTTCCCAAAGGGAATCCCCCACAGCCCAACCAGCCGTCTACCAACGCTTGACAAACATCCTCCATACACGAATCTTATCCATGGACTCTTGCGGGTGTATTTCATTTGGCGATGGGCGACTGTATGAGCCGGTAACCTGCGTATCGTGTGGAGGAAACATGAAAATGTATGGCGTCGATGCTTGTTCTCTCGGCTAGGAGCTGAAGCTGAATCTTCCAGGTATTGCGATCAATGCGGTGGCCGAGGGTACGTGTATGTACCATGCTCGCACCAACGGTCGATGGGAATACACGTCAACCCGTCCACTAGGGCAAAAGGCGTCCCGTCCTATAGCCGCAAGGAGGGTTCCAGAAGCAGCCACTCTTCACAAAGCCATGCGACAATGACGTCCCATGGGGTGTGAATCTGCCCAGAACTCCACGCCTTGAACCAGTACTCCATGCCTTGAAGACGGCTATGGCCAAGGGCGAAAGCCTCGATTGGGGGTTTCCGTGAAATTTTGCGGTCAGGACTGATCCAGGTAGGATGGGGCTTCGTGGTGCATATTCTCACGCCTTTGCTATCTCTCCTTGTGTCCATGAGCTATTTCCTCTAAGCAGTCACACACTGGCCTTGGTACTCACTCAGGGGCGGGCGTCGTTGTGGTTACTCTTCGCATGCTTTTAGGTTGCATTGCATTGCATCGTACTTGACAGTTTGGGCTTGTTCAGGTGATCATTTGGTGTCTTAATACTCAGTTAGCATCACGACAAATGACTAGTCTTCTATAGCATGGCTACATACCTCGAAGTTCCTGAGGTGGCTATACCGACTCTTGCTTCCCTGATTGACCTTGGCCTCGATCGCTGTCTCACGAAGCCTGAAGGTCATGGCAACACCCCAGTAAGATTCGTTAAACGGGGACGTCACCGTGTGCTACAGCATTCAGTTGAGCCAAAGGTGATTTCAAGGATGTAGTTGAACAACATCAGGTGCGTGCATGGTTAGTACCTATCTGTAGTTGCCCGACCTGCCAGATGGGCTTCGAAGTTGGGAGGCTTGAATTCTCGACATAGTGAGAGTGCATGCTCCGCTCCACTGCTGTATAATCGGGACAACAAGGGAGCTGCTGAGGCGTTGGAGCTCACGCACTCGCGGCTAACATGGCTTTCCACTATGCTGGATCGATGATCTTGGATCTTGCATCGGTAGCGGCAAGCGGCTTGCATCATCCGGAGTCTGTTTTGCAGCAGTGGCTCACAGCGAGCTCATATCTAGCATTGCGGCGATCGATCCAGCGTGTCTTTATGTCCGTGAATTCAATCAATGTTGGAAATGGTGCACTGATGTCGGGGGTTCGGAAGAGACCCCTGGGAGACACGGCATGAGCAAGCCACAAGGCCAGTCTCTGGAGAGGAGCCGATTGGACGCCACCATGGTTCTCAAAGGAGAGAAAATGCGAGAAGTGAGAAGTGTGGTGGATTCGCTGCCACGGCAGATGCAGCCTGCTTCTTCTGGTCGTTTGTGGCTGAATCGAGCTGACGGAGGCAGTCGGTTACACCTCAGAGCGCGCCCAGAAACCCAAGGAATATTTGCTGAATTGCTACAGGCCGATTGCCGTTCGGAAGAGACATCTGAGATGGAAGCTTGATCCGACCGAAAGACAGCGAATTCAGGTTGTGCTTGGTGAGAACAAAGTGTACAGTAGAACAAGGGATTGACTGATTCGAGACTGCTGTCTTTCGCGGTGCGCAATTGTGCAATTGACAAAAGAGAAGAAGAGAACGTTCAAATAGTTGCAAACCGGGCTAATAAACAAGAAAGGAATAGGTCACGATGCCGGATCATGGCTAGAGGTAAGCAGCTTCGATTGTAGTTCGGTGATAGGGATCAGCCTGCGACCCGCAGGACCTTAAACTTGAAAGTTGAGACCGAACTGAAGCCTGGAAGGCGGGGCTGCCAGGGTTACACCAGCCCCACTTGGTGGAAGTGAGTTCTGGAATCATCAGCACAGCAAGCAGCAGTCTCAATTCATTCACAACAACACCGCGTCGGCTCACGACCGTCTCCACAGCTTCACTTCTGTATTAGAACAGATCGCCATGATGGGCTGGTGACTGCCGCTAAAATGTCTGTCATTCTCTGTACAGGTAATTATTCCATCCAATCGTTAAAGTCCGATATATGAATGTAGTTGCTGACATGTTGATACAGCTGGTTACGACCATACGATAAGGTACGCCGCTGTCCAGTGAACTCACATCGGCCAGCCATCCCTTCGTGGATCTCACTGGACTGACGCGCTGCCTAGGTTTTGGGAAGCCCTCTCTGGCATCTGCTCCCGAACCATCCAGCATCCCGATTCCCAGGTCAACCGACTCTGCATTTCTCCTGACAAGCGCTTCCTGGCTGCTGCTGGCCACCACACCGTCAAGCTCTTTGACATACGTTCCACAAACCCCGCTCCTCTGCTCGAATTCGAAGGCCACACCAACAATGTCACCGGCGTCCAGTTCCATTGTGAGGGGAAATGGATGGTAACCAGCTCCGAAGACGGCACCGTCAAAATCTGGGAGACGCGCACCGGCACTATCCAACGGAGCTACAACCACAGCTCTCCCGTCAATGATGTTGTTATTCATCCGAACCAGGGCGAGATTATCAGCTGCGATAGGGGCGGCAGCATTCGGCTCTGGGACTTGGCTGAGAACACCTGCGCCCACCAGCTGATTCCGGAGGAAGAGGTCTCTGTGTCTAGCGTGACTGTCGCCAGCGACGGCAGTCTTCTGTGTGCTGCAAACAATGCGGTATGGCCCATCCACCTACTTCCCAGAACCGTGCAGTTACTGACAAATCCGCAGGGTAACGTATTTGTCTGGCAGCTGATCCAGGCTAATGAGCGAACTCAGCTCATTCCGATGACCCACTTCTCTGCGCACAGAGAGTACATCACCCGCATCCTGCTCTCACCTGACGTAAAGAAGCTGGCTACCTGCAGCGCCGACCATACTGCCAAAATCTGGCAGGTCACGGAGATGGAGCCCGTCGGTCCCAACGCTGAACCCAGGGCTTTCCCGCTCGAAGCCACCTTGACAGGCCACCAGCGCTGGGTGTGGGACTGCGCCTTCAGCGCCGACAGCGCCTATCTCGTCACCGCCTGCAGCGATCACTACGCGCGTCTATGGGAGCTGCACACGCAGCAGATCATCCGGCAATACAACGGCCACCACCGCGGCGCCGTCTGCGTGGCGCTGAACGACTATTCCGAGGCCCGCTAGGAACTGCCCAAGGAAGAAGTCCTTCGCGCAATGTCTGACACCGAGCGACGCGCTTACACCGAGGCTTCCATGCTCCACCAATTCTGGCTTGAGAATGAGCAATCCCTGCGGGAGGAACGCTTGATCCAGATTCACAGAGCACTGGAAGGTCCTGCCCAACCCCCAGCTTCAGTCTCGGCCTCGGCCGCGGGGTCAGCACCCACGGGACGGCAGAGGAACTGGCCTGAGCTGCCACCGTCTCAGCGGGAGCGCCCGCTCCTGCTGGCGCCTATACGTCCGGACGTTCCTCCGACAGCCCCGAGTTCGAATCACCAACCCGAGCCGAGTCTGACGCCGATCGCACGCTCGGCACCCAGACCCTTCACGCCGAAGAAGGAGTGGGAGCACTGGCGTGTCATTTAGCGAGGGGATTTTCTGTTGCTGTGGCTTCGCGCCTGTGCGGCTTAGCATTTGGTGGCTGTGTTGGTAAAGGAAGCTGAATAACTTATGTCTCATGCATGATCTGTCGGCAATCGATCACTTTTAATGAACTATAGTAAGAAGAAATGTCTTCATCTACATGGTATAGCTCAGTTCAAGCCATCTGCTCCAACGATGTACTTGCTTTTGCCGGGTACTGAATGGAGGGGCCGGAGTCGCATAATATTCCTGCGCTTCGAATAGTTAGGTCTCCTACCATAACTACGTGCGTTCGTACTTCCACAGATTCACACCATCACATGGACTGTTACCAGCACTTCGTATTTATCTATTCCTAGGTAGACAACCTCATCCAGACGCCACGCATGCCCTTCCAGAAACCCAAACCCAGCACTCCGCTCCTTGCCTAATGATTATGTATATACCCAAATTACCAGCCCATTCACTTAGCGCTCTCTATCATGGAACAGCACGTCCCCTATAGCCCCTGTGCCTTAATCCTAACAGAGATCACCACCCGCCCCACCCATCGTCATCATCAGTCTCCTTCGGCTTCATATCAATCTTCTTCTTGGCCGCAGGCGCCGCCGCCGTCACCTTCGGCCTCACAGCCACACTACTACTTGTAGTTGTCTTCTTGGCAGCAGCAGCAGAAGCAGACCCCTGAGCCCCGGCACCAGAAGAAGAAGACTTGGCCAACCCTTTCGGCAACGCTTTGCCACCGCTCTTCTTCTGTGCTTGCGCAGCCAACCAGCCGGCAAAGTCCGGCTCGGAGCCGTCGTCGAATGGTATCGCGCTCACTGTTGCTGTTTTCTTTGGCATTGATGTTGTCGTCGATGATGATGATGATAGTCGTGGTGACTTTGGAGCACGCTTGCTGCTGTTGCTTTCGGCGGCGTCGAAGAAAGTATCTCCTTGGGCGTCGTTGTTGTCGTCGTCTATTATATCATCCATGTCGCCCCATGCGTCGGCGGCATCGTCTTCGTTGTCTCCTGACCCGGGCTCATCCTGGAAGAAGGAGTCCTTAGCCAGAGATGAAGCCGAGGGCGGAGGGGATTTGAGAGCTTGACGGTGTGGGGCAGAGGCAGAGGAGGTGGACAGGGGTTGAGACACTGCAGCGGGGCGTTTGGGCGGTGGTGCAGCGGATCCGTTGACCGGGGTAGAAGATGGCTGGATCTCCCCAGCTGCGGCGGAGAGCTTGTTGGTGAAGGAGGAGATGGCCCAGCCTGCCCAGGAAGACGCGGAGGATTCGGCTGGTTGTGGGGTGCTCATCCTGGGTCCGCCCGCAACAGCAGCGCCTTCTGGCGGGAGCGTGGTGTCTGGCATGCTGGCTGCCGCTTTCTTGATCTTGGCCAGGTAGACGTCGACGGTCTTGCTTGCTTGGTCGCGGACGAGCTTCTCCTTGTCTATTAAGGAGGGGCAGACCGCCGGGAGAATGCGAATCGCGCAGTCCTCTTCCGAGAAGTATTCGGATGTTGCGGCGAAAGCCATGAGCGCTGCGTTCCTGGCGTGGACGAAGGGATCCCTGAGTGACCGAGTAAAGGCGGCTATCAGGACCTTGGCTCTTGAAGAGGTCCCAAGGTGCTTGGCAATCTTGCCAAGACAGATAGTTGTGTTAGTGCGGATGCCCGGCTGCTCGTCGTTGGCGGTTTTGGCCAGGTATTTCAGCAACTCTCCATTGATGGTACGATCTGAGAGCTTTGTGATAAACGTAAGGACAGACTTCAACGTCTGTTCTCTTACGATCGGCGCAACGTCCGTGAACCCGGTAACCTGACCTCGGTCAGTATCGAATGCCTTCATCAAGCCAGCCGGAAGGGCTCCGAACTTACTATTTGAGGGAAGATCTTATCATTTACGACTCTTTGAGACAGACGATCAATCATAAGTGGCAAATTGTCTAACAAGCACACTCTGATTGCCCTGTCAGGGTTGGTAAACAGCCGGATTAGAACGGGAGTGACCTTGGCATCAAAGTCCTCCTCCGACAGCTTCGTGGCAATCTTCATGACAAGGCCAAAGGCCTTGGGACCGCCGCCACCAAATTCTACTGATTTCAACAGCTCAGGCAAGACTTTCATCTTGAAGAATTCCTCGGGAAAGTCATCTGTAAGCTGCTCCAAATCACTGAGTGGGTCAGCACAGAGCAGTCCAGGGGAAGAAAAAATCAAACACTTACTCCAGGAAGGCTTCCCGTTCCTCCTCCGTCTTGACGCCCAGGTTCTCGATCCCGTCGGTTAGTTTGATTAGAGGAGTATCAAAAAAGGCGCCATGCCGGCGGCCCTGTTCAAGAAAGTGCGCCACGCTGAGCCTTGCCTTGGGGTTGGCGTTCGTAAGGCGCTTGTAGCTGGAGTGCATGCTCGGCGGGATGTTCTTAGTCTGGCCCGCTTGGTCTCCGCCATTGAAACTGCCGTTGAAGACCTCAAAGATCAGGGCGCCGAATCCATAGGCGTCAACAGCGGAGTGAGGGCTGCGCTTGAGCGCGTCCCAGCCCGACTTCGCTAGTTCAGGCGGGGTGTACCTTCCCGAGTCCGGCACAAGGCTGCCATAAGTCTGATCCTGGGTTAGACGCCAAGTCTAAGGGTTGTGACCAGGGTTGAATACGCACGTATATCACGGCCTCGTCGTCTTTGACATTGCTAAGCACCTCAAAGCCGCCAAGCTTCCACTCGCCGCTCTCAGTTGTGTAGACTGACGCAACCTTCAAGCTGCCATGGACCGAGGATGCCTCATCGTTGATAAACTTAACCGTCCTCTGCGCTCCGCGTCAGTATGTGTTCTTCAGTCGACAGTATGCCATCAAAGCTCCCCTGAGACGCACCGCAATGCTATATAGACCCCATTTTGCTGTCTCGGGGCTTAGGCTCTTTCGTTTAACGTGCCACCGAAGAGGTACAACGCGTTCCGTCGCAATGTAGATGTACGAATCCGACTTTTCCGAATATGTCAGCCCCGGCCGCATTTTCAACCGTCGAGTAGGTGTCATACCTCGGCCGTGTCTAGCACCTTGATGACTCCGGGGTGTCGCAGCGTTCGTAGCTTCTTCAGCGCGTTCTTGGCTAGGGGTAGAGCGGAGCGGTTGGCGGAAATGTCGAACGAAAAAATGCTGCAGTTCGAGCCGTCTTCCTGCAGCGCAGAGTTAGCAAGGCGGCTTCAGCTGTGCGTCTGACGGGGAAACAGCCGGTCGTAAGGACATACTCGCCGTGTGCCATTGTAGAGCGTCCAAATGGAGGGGTCGAGGTCAACCTTGTCGCCAAAGCTGTAGGGGAACGGCGGGCCTTTGGCTATCGCCGAGGCGACAGCCGACTTGAGGAAGTCCATGGCGTGCAGAGGAAGCAGCAGAGTTGCGCAGGAGTCCGTGTCGGCGTCGTGGTTCGGGCAATCCACGGTCGCCGTGGGGCACTGTAAAAGGAGGCTATCGCAACTCGCAAGCTGTTATCGCGGATCACCTTCTTGGCGCGCTAACCCGATTCGGTGGACGACTGAGGCAGCGCCCCACCTGAATTTAATCTGCCAGAGTTGTCCCTGCCCCCTTCGTTATTCCAAATGCCAGACCACGTGCGTAGCTATCGCGAGTCGCCGCAACACCACCGTGTTATTTCGTGGCACGGCCAATCCAAACCAAAAGCCACCGACTCGGGCCTGCAAACTGCGGCGTTTTCAACGGCCGCGACGGCTACCGTGTGGCTCATCTGGGTTATACTCCCACGAGATAGCTTCGCCGGGCGCGCTAGTCGAATGGTCGCAGAGGGCGAGAGAAGCGCCGCTGCAGCGAGCGGGCTCGCGCCGCGACAGCGCTAGTCATTGGGTTTCCAAGCTGCACTCTCGATTACTCAGGTAAGCGCATTTTCACTATCTCTAGTCTCTTTCGTCATGAACCCTGGTGTCAGTGATGAGCGAACTGGTAAAAGGTCAGACGGCCAAGTGCTCTTCTGGTTTTGTGTTTCCGAGTGACACGGCTATTGCGCCTCGGCGCGTCCGGCTGCCTGGCTCCGCTACCGCACGCTGCCTCCAGACAGCCGGCAGCATGAGGCCGCGGTGGCCGGATATATCAAACATACGTCGGAGACCTCGGTCGATGATGCTGCCACTTCCCGGAGTCTGGTTTTCATTGATTTCACAAGACTGGGCCCAAAGGCTGTGGTAGACACTAGGTACCCAGCAGGCTAGCATTGGAGGGCTCGGCTCTCCCAACGCTGCCCTGACTAGTCCGTCCATCACTCCAGAACCACGAAGCCGCTGTAGCTGTGCTGGGTGATGACTCTCGATAAACTGAAAAGACCTGAGACACCTCCTCCTGTTTGATTTTGGACGTCTTTTGACAACTCGCTTGCGCAATCTCCTCGGTAGTAGCGCTAACCCTTGTTTCACATGATTACAGGACGCCGTGCGAGGCTGAGCAGAACAAGAAATGGCGCCCCATTGTAGACGTTGCAAAGGAGGAGAGGCGATTGACAAACCGCTCTTTGGATGTGTCCGCTGCGGACGATATTACCATTCTGCATGCCACCGACCCCATCCGAGGGAGCCTGCGTAGGTTTTCCTCTTCCATTGCTATCCCGTTGTCTCCACAATCCTCGGACCCCCCATGTTACATCAACTCCGGCCGATGGACCATACAGAGAGCGGTCCAGGAGCGCCCCCACTCGTAGCCTATTTTCCCGGCCGCCAGCCGTATTTCATCCTTGGCCTCGCGCTTACTTCGCCCTGCCCTACTACCTGCTACAGCACACTATTGTTATCCTACCGACTATGCAATATTCATTTGATCATTTTACGAAGTAATTCTGTCCAGTATTTGCTAACCAAGCCCACAGCACCAATTGGGTCTGCAAGCGCTGCCTTGCCGACCAGGGCCTGGGAAAGCGCCGCTGCTACCATGACAATTCGTTCTTGTCGTCGCGGGCCGCCTCTCCCAGCTCCGCAGCAGCATCATCAGGCCGTGACAGGTCGCGCGGCACCAGCATGGCTACATTCAGCGCCACGGATACTGCTACAAGTTTCTCATCATCCTTTGCAAGCCAGCAGCATAAGGAGTCAGCCGCGCCTATCATCAACTGCCCGGTTCCCGGATGCTCGGCCAAAATAGACGCTAAACGCCAGGTCATCTGTGAAGCACATCTGCGGTCTATCTCAACCACTGACAGGGGCCGCGATGCTCCTCAAGAAACTGGCTCACGCACGGCGACGGCGCCGCCGGGCACTTCCAGCTCGGTGCGCCAGCCTATGCCATCTCCAAACCCAAACCCCAGGAAGCTGCTGCAAGAGATTGACAAAGATCGGCCAATGATCTTGCGGCGTAAAACTGCCGGTAACCCACCACAATTCATTCCTCGGCAGCCAATTCCCATTCCGAAGCACAGCACACCGCCCTCTCGCAGCGGCCCAACTCTTTCACCACCCTCACCTCAACCCTTGGCGCCCCCTCCGCCTGTTCACTCACCGCCCGCTAGCCCTGTCCAGTCACGGAATGGTGAGCCTGCGAGGAAACGGCAAAGACTGTCGCCGTCTCCAGGGCACTCGCCGAAAGGCAGAGTGAACGGGACGATCTCATCCAGGCCGTCGAGTGCAGAGTCTGGCCAGGGAATCAAGCCGGGAGACTCTGGGAGCCCGCAGCTTGGCCGCCATTCTTCCAATGGCTCGCCCCAGCGGCCGGACGGGGCGCGGGCGAGGGACGGCAAAAGTACCTTGAAGCCAAGTGCCAAGCACCCCGTGAGGAGAATGCCGCTGCAGCTGTCTAATCTTAGGTTCATTGATAGCGTCGAGGGGTCTACCTCGGGTGTGCTTTCCGAGCAGTCGAGTTCCGGTCTAAATGGATGGCCCAGAAATGTCTCACGATGGAGTGATGGGGAGGCGGTATTCGCCCTTAGGAAAGGGCTAAAGGGCTCCTGGACAGAAAACATGGGCAATCCAACCCGGTCCGTAGCCCAAGTTGACGCCACAGACACGCTGCGTGAGGCTCGAAGGACATCAGATCTTCCAAACGGGTATAGCCAGAAGGCACCGCCTCCCAAGGAGACATCGGATGAACGGCCTAATACTCCTGGCCCGCTCCTAGCGAAGGGCTGCGTGGTCTCAAAGCAACCAAAACTGTTCCCCCAGACAGGACAGACCCCTCCCGTTCGACCGGCCCCTATCGCGAAAATCAAGCAACCCGTAGTGCCAAATCGAAAGGAGATAGACGTCGCTCATTTCGACGCCCTAATTTACTCCCAATCCGGCGCCGCAGCGCCGCCACCAGGCGTAGAGCTGGCCACCATAGAGCCCCCGGCGCCGCCAAAGTCAGATGCGGAAATAGACAGCCCAGAGGACGAGCCACTCTATCTCGACATCGACCCGCGGATTCATTGGCCCCAGCCCCATTCGGAAGCCTGGCATGCCGCCAAGCAGCGAGAGATCCGCGCGCGGGGGACGAAAAAGGCCAACTTTGGGCGCGCGGCAGAGAGTTTGCGGAGACAACGGCAGGAAATGGAGAAACAGGGCGTGTCCTTCGAGGATACGTTACCAGAGAAAATCCTGGAAAACCCCGCGTGGGTGAGGGTGCTGAGAAGGCTAAACGGTTTGCCACCGTCTAAAGAGGAAGAGAATAATAATACTCCGAACGGGAACGGGAACGGAAATGCCAATGGAGTAGAGGGTCAAGAACAGGGACAGGGGCAGGGACAGAAGGAGGGTAGCCAGCAGAAGAAGGGGAGGAAACCAGGGGGCATTACGGGGAAGAAGGTCGGTGCGGGGATGGTGGTTGTTACGGGGCTCAATGGGGTGGAGTTGAAGAAGCGTCTCGGGGACGGGCTGGCGCTGAAGAAACGTCTCGGGGGGAAGAGTAATCAGGAGTGAACTCAGACTCTGGGTCTGTGACTTTGAATCTTGGAGTATACATTTGCTGGGTATTGCTGACTGCTGATTGCCACCCACTACGGTACTGGTGTATATTTGACACTTTGGAGACAGGGGCTTGGGGGGAAAGGGCTTGAAGGGGCATGGGATGGGTGTTTGCATGTGGATGGCGCATTGTCTTGCCAACAGCCGCTTTGCCTTTATGTTGTGGGAAAGCGTTGCTCATCTACCTACATTTGCTGGGATATAGCCCCGAAAAGAAAAGCAATTACTTGTTGCTCTTCGGGCCTGGGATTGCAGCCTTGGTCCAGTAACTGAGAAAATCCTACTGGTATAATCTCGGTTTGTACGACGACTGCCATGGTCTGACGGACCTTTAAGCGTCCGGTGGAACGCGGGGCGCGGGGGGGCAGATGTACATCGCGTAGGAATCTTAGAATCTATCTCTGAGGGCTGATCTAAAAACCTGGCCTATACTTCCCGCAGTCAGCCGAGGGAGGACCAAACAAGCGGGCGTAGAACCTGTTGAACACGGGCTGAACCAGAAACGGAACGCGAGCGGCAAGTGATGAATATGCAGGAAAACGAGCCCCAGCTGAGCTCACGTAAGCAGAAGGTTGACTGCTGCGGTAATTATAGCGACCGAGTCTATCGGGAGAGCGCATAGCACGCTAATGTCATGTTCGGAATTCGGTATACCTCCGTCAATGTTGCCCCCATCTCTCACTGCCAGACATACCAGAACAACCTTCACAGGCACAAACTGTATCCTTCGTGAGAGGCCTGATGGACTGCTACTGGTATCAATACGGCAGGGAACTTCACTGAGCTCTCGCCGCCCACGCTGTATCTCGGATACCAGGTGGGCTGTGTGTAGTGGAGATGTTGAGGATGACAGATGGCTCAGATCAGGTATCTCTCAAGTAGAACCTCGTTTGAGGGAGGATGATTTAAAAAGAGACCGCTGGCTTGTCTGCTGGAAAGCATCCAAATAATTAGGCAGGTTTCAGAATGAAATTCAAAGCGATACCGCACAATAACCGCTTCTCATTAGAACGAAGGGGCTCTCTTTGACACGGCAATCTCCATATCTAATTCTATTGGCATAGTTCGTGATCACTACACAGGTTGCGTCTCGGATATCCGATTGACCAGACATCGCCTCCTTACTACCTGTATTACTTGGACCTCAGTCACCCGTCCAGCGAGCCAAGAGAAATGGTTCCAGCGCGTCCTAGTTCGTGAGACTGTGAGGTTGAGTCAAAGGTATCGAGCCAGATGAATGCCGTCCTACCAATATCCTTCTGTGCACTCGTCCCGGCACTTGAAAGAGGTTATTGCTCTTCCTGTGAGCCGCAGCGATGTAAACGAGGCAGAAGGACCATGCCGCGAGCCATCCCATATCTCTTTGGCTCTCCTCAGCCGGAATGGAAAACAACCGGACTAGGTTCAGCGGGTGCTTGTGTAGCATATGCGTAACAAGGGAACGTAGTTGAAAGCCCACTGCACAGCCTTCTCCGACACGTTTCTGCTTGTGTAAAGGTCACTTTGGCTCGTTAATACGTCCAGGGTTAGCGGACGTGGTGGGAACTTTTGGGTTTACTTATAGACGTGAAGCAAATGATCGTCGTAAGCGTAGGCTAGTATTACGGATTATCTTGGCAGGAACTCCAAGACTCCCATGGATGTTTGGTGCCAGAGTTCATGGAGAACGCCATAGCAGTTGAACAAGGCTGTAGGAAGACGAAGACTAATACCAACACATGTGGACCGGGGGTATCATTATACTTCCCGGATGCTATGGGAAAAAACGCTCCTATCAGTAGATTTGTCCCAAAGTCAGAGAGGCCTTTACCGAAATGCGGCCATCGTCACGGTGGAAAGGCGGTTTGGCCAGGACGTTTCGTTTCCTCGTTGACATCGCTCCTCCACAACATCGATCACGATATGCGGTGTTGCTCCTCAGGTTCCTCACTGTTACTGTGCAGTGCACAGCTTCACAGACAGTCCACGACCCGACATATGCAGTACGCAGTAACGATCCAGTCAATTGCTGATGACCTGAAACACGGCGAAAACGGCGAACTTGCGGGCAATTGTTAATGGACGACTCGGAGGGGGAACGGAGTGAAATGAGTAAGTGTATACCTAGGCTCCTAGGTATGTGTGGCTTATTGAGAGAACCGAGGTCAATGCTCCTGCTCCTGTAACTGGGAATCTTCTATTGCACGACGCAATGGCCGACTACCTTATCCAGGTCCAAGTCAAGGCTATCTATATTTAATCCACGATATGCCGGGGGCGAGCTGCATCCCTGTTTCCTTTTTTTTGTATTCCATCGTGTAAACATCCCTCTCCATGGCAGCACCAACACCTACTGGGTATACGACATTGGTCCCGCACTACACTCTAAACCCACCAGGTAAATTATTTACCCTTCTACCACCAACTCACTGCCCCTCTCTTACCTAATATCTCACCCCCCTCTAGACAGCAAATTCAGCGCGCTCCCCGCCAAAATAAACCTAGCCTGATCGCGACTAACCGCATGCCGGACCGGAATAACCACCTCCTCGCCCGTCCCGCGTCTCTTCACCTTCAACTTTACCTCCCCCAGCCCGCCATTCCGCAACATATCATACAGCCCCACCGTCTCGACCTCATCCCCGGCGCCGATGCGCTCGTAATCCGCCGGGTCCGCAAACGTGAGCGGCACAACCCCCTGCTTCTTGAGGTTGGTCTCGTGGATGCGCGCAAAGCTCTTGCACACGATGATGCGCGCGCCCAGATACCGCGGCTGCAGCGCGGCGTGCTCGCGCGCGGAGCCTTCGCCGTAGTTGTGCTCGGCGACGACCAGCCAGGGCTGGCCGCGCTCCTTCCAGCGGCGGGCGAGCTCGGGGATGGTGAGCTTTTTGCCGCTGCTGTTGCTGCCGTCCCCGGCATAGTCGTACGCGGCGTTGACCTCGCCCGTCTCGGCGTTGACGGCCGTGTTGAGCGTGTTGGCGCTGATGTTGGGCAGGTGGCCCTTGTATTTCAGCCAGGGCCCCGCCGCCGAGATGGTGTCGGTTGTGCATTTGCCCGCGATCTTGACCAGCACCCGCAGGCCGGTCAGGTCTGATTCGGGGAAGGGGTCGAACGGCTCGAGAAGGGCGAGGCGTTCGGATGAGGGGGAGATGGCGACTTGCACGGACGGGTCGGGCGGCTGGGAGGCGACCGAGAAAATCTCTTTGCCTTGCTCGAAGGGCGTTTGCGGGCCCTCGAGACCGCGCGGGGCGGGGAAGCGGAATTCCTTGCCGTCCGGGGTCGGGATCGCGTCGGTCATGGGGTTGAAGGTGGTGGAGCCGGCGTAGGCCATGGCGGTGACGACCTCGGGCGAGGCGAGGAAGTTCATAGTTTCGGGGTTGCCGTCGTTGCGGCCGCGGAAGTTGCGGTTGTACGACGTCAGGATGGCGTTCCGAGTGCCCTTCTGCACGCCGTCGTTGCGCTTCCACTGGCCGATGCACGGCCCGCAGGCGTTGGACAGCACGATGCCGCCGGCTTTGGTGAAGGTCTCGAGCGTCCCGTCTCTCTCGAGAGTCGCGCGGATCTGCTCGCTGCCGGGGGTGATGTAGAAATCGGCCTTGGGCTTCAGGCCGGCCTTCTCAGCCTCCCGGACAATGCTCTCGACGCGCGTCATGTCCTCGTACGAGCTGTTTGTGCAGCTGCCGATGAGGCCTGCCGAGAGCTTCTCGGGCCACTGCTGCTCCTGCACCGTCTTCTTGAACTGTGATAGCGGCGTGGCGAGATCCGGCGTGAACGGACCGTTGATGTGCGGTTCGAGCTTGCAGAGGTCAATCTCGATGAGCTCGTCGTACTGCGCACCCTCGTCGGCCTGGAACTTGAAGAAGGCATCGGCGGCGGCGCCAGCGCCCGGGAAGCTCTGCAAGAGCGCAGCGTTTCTGGCTGCCTGCTCCCTCCGCGTCGCCTTCAGGTACCGGCTGGAGGCTTCGGTGTACGGGAAGATGGACGTGGTGGCACCGATCTCAGCGCCCATGTTGCAAGCCGTGGCCATGCCTGTCAGGCTGAGGGTCTCAACACCAGGGCCAAAATACTCGACGATGTAGCCGGTCCCGCCGCGGACGGTAAGAAGCCCGGCGAGGTGCAGAATCAAATCCTTAGGGGAGACCCAGTCGTTCAGCTTGCCGGTCAATCTGACGCCGAGAATCTTGGGCGCCTTCAGCTCCCAAGGAGCACCAACAAGCGCTTCGACGGCATCTGCTCCACCAACACCGATTGTAATAGTGCACATCCCGCCGGCGTTGGGCGAGTGACTGTCCGTTCCCAGCATCATCAGGCCCGGGAGTGCGTAGTTCTCCAGCACGGTTTGGTGGATGATGCCCGCACCGGGAGGCCAGAAGTCAATGCCGTATTTCTTGGCTGCGGACTCGAGAAAGTCAAAGACCTCCTGGTTCGTCCTGATCCCCGCCGACAGGTCGTCGTCGGCACCGCGCTCGCCCACGATCAGGTGGTCGCAGTGGATGCTGGCCGGGATGGCGGTCTGGGGCAGGTTGCAGGACATGAACTGGAGCAGCGCCATCTGGGCCGAGGCGTCCTGCATGTTCACGCGGTCGGGCCGCAGCTTGAGGTTGGCGTTGCCGCGGATGTCGCGTCCATCGTTGGTGTTGGAGAGAAGCGACTCCTCGACGTTGTCCAGGTGGCTGTACAGAATCTTCTCGGCCAACGTTAGCCGCTGCGCCCCCAGCACCCGGCGGACCTCCGAGTACTTGTTGTAGAGCTTCTCGTACGTCGGGGGCAGCAGAGGCCCGTTCGAATATGGTCGCGTGATGGCGACCCGGCGGAGCTGCTGCGCTTGGAAGGCCCTCTGAGTGTCTCGTTAGTGGATTGGTGGGAATCGTCTGCACTCTACACCAATACACACCTTCAGGGCAGCGCCCGACCGCCCGGCGAGATCAATTGGCCTCATGTTGAGCGGCCCGGTGAGTCTGTTGGCGGGGTTCACTGAAGAGGGCAAGAAAAAAATACATGACTATCAACTTTGCGCCATTAGCCAGATTGTCCAGGGGTCCGATCGCGGAACCGAAAATCCGGGGAACTGGAATGCTGTGGGTCAGCCTCGAATGGCTTGGCATCATGCTATGTAAGGACTGAAACCTATCACAGTCGACGCAATTCAAATCAACTCAGGACAGCTTTTCAACTTCAGCTCCCGGTGCAAACGACACTTCCAAAGCCAGCTTCTTGTTGGAAAGCAGGGTACGGAACAGATTGAAAATGTACGGCAAGCCGTGGAACACGAAATGCACTGCATCTGGCGCGTTGTGCAAGGAGGTACCTACCGTATACACCGAGATACTATATAGTGCACATTGCATTAGATGGTAGTTCATACAGTCATGCCAATGGATGAATGTATCGTCAACTAGAGGAATCAAATAAGCCGCCCATGTGGATACAGATCGCCAGCTCTTGGGATCGTTCGCGCTACATCCACCCAGCGAGTCGTTTCGATATCAGCTAGGAGTCTCCATCAATTGCCAAAATTGTAGAGGCATTCGCCATAAGCATTCATTCTATCAGACCGTACATAGACATACCCCGCAAGTCCAGTCTCATATAAGGAGCCCACGCCCCAGCAAAAACCCTGGGGGCCTTCCCCATCTAATGCAACGCCTACAAGCAAGCCTTTACCATTGTATCCCGCCAAAAATGCCGAACAATTATGAGGCATGACAGCCAGAAGCAACGAGCGCAACTCCGCCATCCAGAGCGGCCCGAACCCACCGCGCACATCGGCCATACCTAATTCCCCATACCCTTCCCGACCACTCATCTAACCCGACTCCCCGTAAACGAACGGGTCCTACGAAGTCCGTAGTCTCTTCGCATCCGGCTCAGACGCATTACCTCCAGCGGCCCCCGCCCCAGGGAATGGATTATTCGAAACATCCTCCAGCGGCACCCGCGCCGCACCACCACCATTTGAGCCGCTAGAACCAGAAGAATCACTGCCCGCAGGCCTCTTGACAGTCAGCGGCCGGAACTGCCCGCGGTTCCCGACCGGACTGGACGAGACAGGCGGCGCACCGATCCGTCTTGTCTGGTCCAGCTGCGGGTTCACCACATTCCCTAGCCCTGGTCCTGGTCTTCCATTCTGCGGGCCTGGACGGCTGGGACCGGAGCCGGCACCAGCGACTGATTGTTGCTGTCCGCCCATGGCGGCTGGCTTGTTTGGCAGGGCAAAGGCGTTGACGTCGCTGTCATTTTCATCATCGACGATACTCTTCCTCGGCGGGGCGTGCTGTCCGCTCTTTGTCACCGGTCTACTCGTCCTGCGGTCTACGCCTGGCGTCCTGCGGATTGACGGGCTTTCGTAATGAAGGTTGAAGGCTTGGTCCGCTTTGGGGACGATGGTGCCGTTGGCGAGGGTCTCTTCCGGGAGCTGTTTCACTGCTCGGGCGGAAAAGAAGCTGACGGGTTCCTTGGTGGGCGCCGCGCTGTTGTTTCCAGCAGCTTGCGGAGGTATCCTGTGAGCTGAAGGGTTCTGGTTGAGATTCTGGTTGGCATTGTTGGGCTGAGCCGCTGGCCGGTTTTGGTTGAATTGCTGCGGAGGCCGTGGCCCCGCGGGAGGTCCGCGATTTTGCGCCCCGGGAAAGTTGTTGGTGTTCGGTCGCGGTGGCTGCTGAACTGGTGTTTGTGGGGCCTGTCGCGGGGGGTTGTTGCCTGCTGATACCGACCTCGCCAACTGTCTTGCTGGTGGCTGCATAGAATTGCTTCCGGTATTGTCAGATTGGTTACGACTACTGTTTGACGCATTGGACCGGTTTGAGTCCGTCTCATTCGAGTTGGGTAGGACAATCTCGTCTGGGTGGCCCTCATCGGAAATGTTGAAGTCTGCCTCGTCCAGCTCTAGAGAAGTCTTAGCCAAATATCAGAATTCATTGTCTCGATCGCCCTCACCTCCTAGGAGATCTTCAAAAGATTCTGCACTTGGCACTGTTCTCGCTATTAGCACGAGCCCATCCAGAGAGACATCTTGCTAGGGCTTACACCGCGGCGGGCCCGGCTGCGGTGCACTCGTTTCCTCCTTCGACACCCGATTCTCAGCCGGATCCTTCTTAACGACAAAATCCGGATGCCGATGTAAACAACTTTCATCAAACTTTACTGGTGCGGCTTTCATCTTGGTGACCTTCGCCAGATACGCCTTGTCGTAGATGCAGTTGCCAAGCACATTACCAAAGTGTCTCAGCGCGCGCTTCAGGGCGTCTGTGGTTCCTTCTTTCTTCGCTTTCTCATATGCGGCCGCCTTCCCCTTGGCGTTCTCAACGTGACCGTACCCAATATCCTCATGGTATGTGCCGTCGCGAAGCGTGACCCGCACGATGACGGACAGGCCGAGGCTGACTCTGAGCGTCTTCGGATCCTCGTCGGCATAGTCCGTCTGGATGTTTTGGATGCTCGAGGACCAGCCGTTGAAGCCAAACACTTCATTGGCAAGCGCGATGCATTTTTCGGCGGTGATGTAGTATACCTTCAGTCCGGCGGGACCTGCGCGCGACGAGAGGTACTCGGGGCCGAGCTGCTTGTCGAGTCGGCTCTGTAGTGTGGCGATTTCTTGGGCCGTGAACTCGGATATGCGCTGCTTGGGTTCTTCAAAGGGGTTGGGAATGCTGGTGTGCTGGTCGCCTGGGCTGCGTTGCACATTGTTAGCATCAAGTCGAGGTGAGGACCGGTTCGCTTAGCGATTTTACAGGCGCGACAGTGATGAACATACGCAGGCATTGTGGCGACGTTATGAGAGCTGCTCTCTCATCGAACGAAGGGCAGCAATATGAGGCAAGATTACGAGCTCTCGGATTCCAGAATCTCGATCTCGGTGTGGGTGCTTCTTCGGCTTCTGCCTGGGCTACGACTGATGCCTTGTGTCAATACATGAGAGGTACCCAACCGTGTTGGGCGACGCGCCGACGGAAGCTGCCACCACGCGCTGTGGGGCTTGTTCTGGACAGGCTGTCACGTGAGTGCTTGTCACAACGTCCAAACCAGCTGCTGGCCTGCTGCAAGTTCCCATCCGGGTATTGAAGACGAGGAGGATGCGTACCTATCTACCGCCATTTACATGTACTGTGAGAAAAGCGAGATAAGCGTCTTGAATATAGGATCAAGGGATCAAGTCCAAATATTGGAAGCAAATGGGCAGCTAACTGCGCCGCGAATTCAAGAAACATCGCATTCTTATCTAAACTCTGGTCTATAAGCCAGCGCCTTTGTCAACTCGGCCATGTTAAACAATTGGAGTGAGTTTGGAGTTGTATATTCACCGACCAAATCCACCCTTCTTGGGCGGAATCTTACACTGGCACGAGACTGGGGTCTTTCCAGGCCCCAGGTCACATGCCTAGAAGCCGGGCAGCCAACTGGAAGATTACCACGCCGGACAGAACGGAAATGCGCTCGAAACAACCTGGTACGCGACCTCAGTATGGACCGGCTCATCGCTCCTCAATCAAATCGCAAACAGCATGAAGGGTCTCCAAATTAGCGCTGGTGTGTGGACTTAGAATAGCCACAGCTCCGCCCAAACCTCCCGCCACACAAAGACGAGAGATGCCGGAATAGTGTCCTCGATGGACCAACCGAACTCGAAACGGCCCAACTGAGAGATCGGACGAGCCCCCTGTGTTGGGCATGGGTCGCATGGGTAGGTAGGTGACTGCGCGCCAACCGAGTCTAATCCAGAGCCCCATGCAAGCACAGAGACACCAGTGAAAGAACCAAGTAATACCAAATACGCCTGGTCGTTGCGTACAAGCCTGACAGATAATCACCTCCACGACCACCCGATAAGGTTGTTATAGCTCAGCGAGAGACCGTAGAGACAAAAATACAAAACCCAGACGCTTTGCCCACTCATCCCGCCCAATGAACCCTTCGCTGTGGGAGGGAACATAATGATGCGGTCTGCAGTGCGAATACATAGGAAATGGTAACGATGGATATCTGAGGTACGAGAAGACACAAACGCCCTTGGTCAAATCCCCCAACCCCCAAGTCTATGCCTTCCGGTTCCCCCAATGCCCCGCTATCGAAAGTAGAGAAAATGAACGTCGTCGTTTATGTCCGTGACGGCCGCATGTCTGGAATGCCTATCTCTGCCACGGACCGACGCGGACCGGTGACCCGTAGGTGTTATTCATGAGCTGATTTAGGATCGAGTTTGGGTCTAACAGCTTAGAGGTCAGTGGTGCGTTTGCGTTCGAGTTGCTGCCAATCCATCCGACCTCGGTCGACATGGCATTCATTGCCTGTTCCAGCTTTCCCCCCGACTGCTGATTGTGCTTTGCCAATCGCTGGTCCCATCCGCCCCTATGCAGAATGATGCCTCCTCCTCTTTTCGCCGCTTCAGTGATCACCACCGCCCATGCACCCGAAATTTCGTCATATGCATTGTCCTTGTGGTGTCGGTATTGTTGGCTCTCCCAGTCGGGTAGATCGTGGATCACTTTCGTCACAGCATCCAAATATTGTAATGAGACGCCCGCCTGTTGTTCGACAGGCGGGAGGAATTGAGGCGTGAAGTCGGAGATGGCATCGACAAGTGCGACGAGTGGTTGCTTGACTCGGAAATATACATAGTCGGAACTCGACTGGCCGAAGGGAACCGCGGCTCGCAACTTCTCCTGGTATTCGCCGAGTACCTGAAGTGCCGAAGCGACCGATGGCCGCGGTGCGCTTGCCACAACCTCCTGGCCAATATCTTGGTGACGCTCGCAGATTGTCTGGAGGACTGTTCGTAGTTGTGCGTTGTCGAGAGTCTCGAGGAGTCTCGGAAGGGATAACGGGCGACCCGACATGTCGCCGCCTCCTCGCACTTTTTTCGATGGCCTTGCAAGCTGTCTCGAAGATGTCGCAGGCGAGTTAACCGGCGAGACCGACATCTCTTCGTTATCGTCGTCCGCCTTTCGCTTCCTGGAAGCCATGGTGTACTGCAACGCTGCTAAGAAGTCAGTAAGCCTGGCTGCTTACGAGCTTACTGCGCCGCGCAAAATAGCCGCTGCCTACTTCTCGTCATACGTTGACGAGTCCGACAGAGCCTACGCAAGGTGTTGATGCAGAAACTGGTGAGGGCAAAGCTTACCAGGGAGTGGCGGCGGGAGTCGGGCAGTTTCGCACTTGAGGGAGAAGGTCGGGGGCTGCGGCGATAAAAGGACGTTCATTGTTCAGACAGGCAGAACCGGTCAATTGAGCTGTCGACGAGTCGGCTGGTCGGCGTATCTACAAGTGTTGAAAGCCGCCAGATTGCCAATGTCGAGCAGGAAATAGAAGGGGCGTTGTTATGGAGGAGTTGTGGGAAAATGGGGGGTGCGGCGGAAGCAGCTTGGGAGGAACCATCCAGGCGACCAGGTTCCGGAGCTTGGCCAGTCATGTGTGTTGTGGAACAAAGTTCGCCTACCTAAGTGGACCTCGTGTGCAGTTAGTAGCCTAACCAATTTGAGTCAAAATGATGGCACCCTAGCTGCAAATGGCAATGGAGCTGCACATGCACAACTTGCCGCTTGATGAATCGTCCTCTTAACAAGTCTCCCTTGCTTCAAGCACGCGAGGAAGCTTTGTCCGGCAATGGTCGGGTGTGCTTTTGGGTATCAATTCGCCCCACTGTCTTGTTGTCCATTCGTCCACAACTACCTGGTAATGAACTTACGCCCAGGAGGTTTCTCAGGCTTGGATTGTGCCGCGTGGCCGAGGACGCCTCATTCTCTTTATTGCACAGGCGTTTGCCCTGAGGGCATGGCGCAAATGTGACGAGATTCTCCTGCGATCCCTTGCGTCACGGAGCTCGGCCGCCATGATAGTACGTAATCCGCCGACATAGTTATCCCAGCCCGGGCCCGTCATAGAGCCCCTCCTCCAGAGGTTTCCTATTTCCTGAGTTTCCTTGTACGTAAACCCTCAGTCTTGAAATGACAGCTAGGCTATGTCCAGCCGCCAGGAAGGGTAGTCTCAGAGGCGTGATTGGGTTGTAGGGGACCTTTCTCCTAGGTAGTTAGAGACACGACCGAACAACCGAAGAGGGAGAAGAGCATGAAAAGGGGAGAGAGATAACAATAGAGGATTGCCTTTGAAAGGAGAAATAAGAAGAAATTTCCCAGCTAATCAAAGGCGCTGTCGGGTCAGGGAGCGGACAGGCAGGAGCCTGGGCTTGATGGGCAGCCGTTCTGGAGCGGCGCGTTGAGCGTTAACGTGCCTTATATGACTAGGATATTGCAGTTCGTCTGAAAGGGACAAATACATGCTTAAGATTAAACAGCTCACAAAACTGTCAACTTAACACCCATCGCGATGATCGAAGTATCGGCGAATTTGGCGGGGCAGCTGGAGAAACCCCGCGGAAACTAGACAGACGCTAACGTTAACGCTAAAATTGGAACCAAAACACTTATCGCTTATCAAGCTTGGAATTTTGAAAAAAAAAAAACCTAGGGTAGGTACGGAGTACTTCATATCTACATTTGCTCACCAGAATGCTTGCAATTTGACGTCGGAGCTTCAGTTTCGCCAAATCAGCCGCCCTATACCCAGCCCAGAGACCATGGCAACGAAAGACTTGGAACCAACCGCTCCCGAAGAGCATCAAGCCGGCTCTTCCTCCAAGAAGCGCAAGTCTGCTCTCACCGAAATCGAGGTCGATCTCTCCCTCCCGGAGCCACCTTCCAAGAAGGCGCGCCGCGCGCTCAAGAAGGGCAAGACACTCCCCGCAAAACCATCCTCAAGCGAGGACGAAGATGATGAGAAGACTGCGGCGGATGGCAAAGCCGACGGAGCCACGGACGACAAGAAGAAGAAGAAGGAGCGCTCCCCGTACGGCGTCTGGATCGGCAACCTGCCCTTCACTACCACCAAGGCCGACCTGCGCAAATGGCTGGTCGAAAACTCGGGCGGATCCATTACCGAAGACTCTATTACACGCGTACACGTGCCGATGACGAAGAAGCCCGCGGCAGAAGCCGGCCCGAAGAAAATTATCTCCGAGAACAAGGGCTTCGCCTACGTCGACTTCGCCTCGTTCGACGCCAACGTCGCGGCCATAGCGCTCTCCGAGACCGAGCTCAACGGGCGCAAGCTGCTGATCAAGGACAGCAAGAGCTTCGAGGGGCGGCCGAAGAAGGAGGAGCCCGCGGCCGCAGCTGCTGACGCGGCGGGGACCAAAGCCGCGTCATCAGAGACCAAGGCCCTTACCCATGGTAGCACCAAGATCTTCGTCGGCAACCTGTCCTTCAACACGACCGAGGACGACCTGCACGCGCACTTCGAGAAGTGCGGCAAGATCCGCTGGGTCAAGGTGGCCACGTTCGAGGACTCGGGCAAGTGCAAAGGGTACGGCTGGGTCAACTTCGAGGAGCCCGAGGCAGCAGCGTGGGCGGTGAAGGGGTTCGTCAAGGTGCGCGAGACGGTCGAGACATTGGAGGACTTCATGGACCAAGACCAGAAGCCCGCAGAGGCGGAGGGTGCCGGTGACGGTGACGGTGACACGGCCAACGACTCGGGGGAAGAAAAGGTCAAGGAAGAGTCAGACTCAGACTCGGACTCGGACTCGGACTCGGACTCCGCTTCAGACGAAGGAGAGAAAAAGGCCGCACAAACCAAACCCAAAAAGATCATCGCCACCACCACCGCCACCAAAGAACCACACCGAACCCGCATCCGCAAATGGTGGGTCAACCAGCTCCTAGGCCGCACCCTCAAGATCGAGCTGGCCGAGGACGACCAGACCCGCTATCACAAGCGGTTCGGCAAGGGCGCCAAGAAGCAACGGGAGCAGCAACAGCAGTCCAAGATCAAGAGGGAGCAAGAGAACGGAGAGCAAGCTGGCGACGGCGCGTGGGCCAACCACAAGAAGGTGAAGAAGAAGGAAATAAAGAAGGAGGCCAACTACCAGACAGATATCAGCGTCGCCCGGCTGACGGGAGCAGCGGTCGCGCCTCAGGGGAAGAAGATCACTTTTGACTGAGTACGATGCGATACCCTGGTGTGTGGATGTGTTGGTGGCGAGGCACCGGTCGAAGCTGGTGTCTGATTTAGGGAGGGCGGTGTTGAAGTTGCTGGCTAGAAGTCACGTCTGCGACATCTCGTCGTCGGAAGCTCTAAGAGTCTTGCTAAAACTGTGGTCTGCATTGCTGTTCAACTCGGGCACCCTACCTGTAGCATCCTATATCATCTTGCTTTTCTGTTGTATGACATGTTGGGCATTGGATTTTTGGATAGAAGCGGGCAAAGGATCTCTTAGCGCCTAGGTAGGCCTAGGTAATGTTCAGTTCCTCATTTTTGCGCTGCTCGCGGAGCCGATTCATTCCCATCTGGCGGTATCCTGGACTGCACAGCGGATACACTAGGTCATCAAGGCCGTCCGAGGTGAAAATTGAAACACGAGCATAGATTTCCTGTTTCCCTGACCTACGGCCTAACTGCCTGAAATAGATATCAATCTGAGAAGTACATTCATAACACAAGCAAAGCAGACCTGTAAACGGAAATGGGGAAGACAGAACCGATTCCGTGGAGGCTAGCTGTTCCGTGGGTGCCTTGATGATCATCGGATCTTCGTATGCGCCACTGGCGCCAGGTCTCTGAAGAGGTAGTAGGCATCCTTCAAATCGGCTTATTGGTGTCAGCCGGAGTGAGAGGAGACTGCGCTTTACCTGCAACCTTCATAAATGGCATAGAGAACTGAGCCCCCGAGAAAGAATTCATCGGGACCTGTCAGGCCAACTTCCATCAAATGAGCGACCCATCTTAGCGTGTCGGCGATGGTGCGAAAGTATAGCCATGCCAACCCCCATTCCTTCCTAGTCTGCTCCTCGTCGCCAAGTCCCGTGTACCTGATGCGTTGAAAAGCCGGTAAGAGAAAAACAGATCCTCAGTAAGAAAAAGCAGAGCAAAAAATCATGACCGTTTCCCATACCCCCGAACCCAAGCCAAAAGAATCCTTTGCCCCAATCACTATCCACGGATTACCCCCTCACGCAGAGGCCAGACGCAGAAAACGGCGAAGAGGAGTCATACCTTGACTGCCCCCTTAGTTCCGCGCCACGCTCTTGGGCACGAACTCGTCATCCGAGGCGGTGAGAACGTCGTATTCCTCGTCAGTCAAGAAGCCTTCGTCCTCAGCTACGTCTTCCTCCCACTCGACGTCCTCGCAGTCCTCATATTCCTCCCCATACGAGTTCGCATCCCCGTCTACATCGTCGACCTCAACTTCGGCCGCCCGACCCGACACTGACTCGGCCTTGGCCTCCTCGTGCACGCTGGCGACAGGCGACTCCTTCTCGAGCTTAGGGAAGACCATCAGATTGTGTTCAGGCTGAGCCTCAGGCTCAGGCTTGATGGCCTTTGCGACGTCTGGCTCCTGCTGCTGCTTCACGGGTTCCTCCTCAAGCGCCGGCGGCGGGAGAGCGGCCTGCGGCTTCTCGACGACAATGTCGCACCAGAGACGGTGGCCGAACCTGAAGCCACCCTTGGTAGTCAGACGCCAGTTTGAAACAAATCGGCCGCTACGGCGAGGGGCCCGCAAGACCACGTTGAACTTGAACTCCTCGCCGGGCTGAACGGACTTGTAGCAGACGACAGACTCGCAAGACGAGTCCAGATCCTTCGAGGCGGCTGGGTGGTCGGAATCGAGCTGACCCATGTAATCTCCACCAACAAACTTGACGCGGCAATCTGCCGGCCATGCGACATCGCCATCGTTCCGAAGGACCCAACATTGCTCGAACAGGTCTCCAGGTGGGAAGACCGTTCCGTCGGGAACTGTGTCTTGCACAAAGGTGGCAACGAGAGCATCGGTTGAGGCGGGCTTCACATCAGCGATGGCAATCTCCTCAATCTTTTCAGCGATAGCCTCAATTGCCTTCTCCGTCTTGGCCTGCTCGACCGGCTCTTGGTCCACGACAGTCTGGATGCCGCCGATCAGTGACGGCTCGGGGACCCGCTCGATGTCCCGGGCAATGGGAGCAGCCGGACGAGGCCGGCGAGAACGGTCACCCATGGTGGGCATAGGCCGGCCGTTCTCACTTTCACCGGTAGTGGTCACGTTCACGTGGCGCACCGGGGTCTTGAACTTGATAAGGGGATGAGTGCGGTTATGGTTGTTCGCGGGGCTCGCCTCGCAGGACGCGCAGAAATCGGTGTCGTCGCAGACGGCACACTTGTAGCGGTCGCCGATAATGTAGTTAGAGCCGGAGAAGCTGCGGCGGCTTGTGCACAAGGGGCCGTCGCAGAAAATGCCATGATGAACGGTGGAGTTTGTGCGGGGAGTTCCCAGCGGCTCATAGATCGGAGCGAAACGGTGGCCAGGGTGAATGAACGGAGCATTCACGACACACTCGGAGCAGTAATCCCAGTCAGGGCAGCTCAGGCACTTATGGCGGACGCCCTCGACACGTCTATCGCAGCCGTCACAGATGACGGGGTGGAGTTGGCCCCGGCCAGCGGAGAGACGGCGAACGACCTCGGCCTCCTGGGTGGTGGACTCGACCACTGGCACGAAGGTATGCCCGGGATGATGGCCATGACGGTCCTTAGCGAAGCAGGCCTTGCAGAGGTCATAGTCAGGGCAGTCTTTGCAGTGGACAAACTCAGCATCGAGGAACTCCTGGACGCAGCAGTTGCAGGTACGAATGGTGGTGCGGAACCCCAGTGGCTCGTCGAAGAGGAAACGGCCGATCGTCTCCCGAGCAGGGGGGGTTGGAGTCCGCACTTTGTCGGTCTGGGGTTTGGGCCTCGGCTTCGGAGCGAGGCGCTCTGTTGTGCTGTTGATGAGCACACCGTCCTCGACGAAACGCTTGATCAGCCAGTGATCCGGTCCCTTGCATGTGACACCCCGGTCGACACAGTCCTGGCATAGGTCGAAGTCACCTTCGTCACAGGTAGAGCAATGGTAATGAGCATTGGGAATGGTGCGGTCGCAACTGTTGCAGCAGACGCTGTAGTTGACGCGGCCAGCAGGGCCGCGCACGGCGCAGACCGGCGCAGTGGGTGCATCCCACAATGGCAATATGGGCTTGTTGACCTCCCGGCTGGGAATTTCAGAGAATACCTCTGCCATTTTTTTGTCGTCGCCGCTGTTCCCGAGTGCATCCTCAGTGCTCGTGTCCTCAGATGCGGTAGGCATGGAGTTCGAGATAATCGGCGGCTCCGCTTCCCGCTCGGTATCGATGGTCTCGGCACTAGCACGGATCTCTTCCTGGGGTTCATTTGTAACTGGGGCCGGCTCGGGCTCCTTCTTCTCTTCACTTCGGCTTTCCTTGGCCGTCGTCATGACGCGGAGCTTAAGCTTCAGCTTGGCCTTGGCAGCGCGCTTGAGCTGCTTGTACGAAGACGGGTTGGCTTGGTCTAAAACCGTGTAGGCTCCAAGCGAGTCGGAATACCGCTCAAAGAAGGCCACCCTATCAGCAGGGATGTCCAGGATCGTACGTAACTGTTGAGCATGCCGTTAGTAACAGTAATCCATACCGGAGGTGCCACGGTATTGGGCACGGGACCAAATCTCATATGGAGAATCCTGACGCACCTTGTCTTCGAGCACGTTCATGCCCACGTCGCTAAGCGGTAACTTGAAACGACGAGCGGCGCCGTCGATGTTCACCTTGAAGGTGACCATGGGTTGGGATCCTTCTGTAGCAGGTTGGGACTCCATTGTGCCGATATCCGACAACGGCAAAGACCAGTCGCTATTGTATGGAGAGCCGCTTTTCCGGGGCGGATATGGGCAGGTAGGCTGATGGATGATGATGATGACGACGACGATGGTAAGACTGCTCGAGGCAAAACGCGGAACACAGGGAACCGGTAGTGCTCGCGAGCGATTTGATCACTCACTGCTTTCTCGCTCGCGTCGTAGATTGTCGCAGCGCACAAGTCGAGAAGTCTGCGTTGAAATCGTCGAGGCTGTGTTCTGCGGGAAGGTTGGGAATGAGAGGAAGTTGGTGTATGGTTGGAAGAGCTGCGGGTTGTCGACTGAGGAGAAGGGTGGTAATAATGGGGAGCAAGGAACCCCGGTACAGTGCGCACAGTGACGGCATCTAGGTAGCGGTGAACCACGTGCTGCTAGCTTCCACTCACCGCCAACTCGCCTCTTGGCGTTTCGCCTTCCCTTTCAACTTACGTCTGCCTTGAGATTGCCAGACTGCCCTACCACATCTCGCAACCTCATACATTGAAGCCACAGTGCCTTACACTGAGTCGCCCACGAGAGTCGCTGCCGCGACTCATGATTGCCTGACGCTTGCGTGGTCAAAGCTCCGGCCGCCTCGGATGCTGGAACCGTGCTAACAAAGCATCGACAACTTACTGTATGTACTGTACAATCGCCGGGTTCTGCTGGCTGACTATTGCCCCGTTTCGACTACGAGCCGCCCCAGGGGATGGCCTCAACGTAATCCGTATGCTGCCTACCGATCGGGATCGCGCAGGCAAGAAGGCAGGCTCTCCGGCTCCAGTTGTTTCGGGAAGTTACCTACCTTACCTGTGCAAGTAGGCGGGAGCCACGAGAAGCTGGCGCGTCTGCTAGGTGACTAACTAGGCATCTCTGTTCGATCCCATTGTTCCGCACATTGTTCGTAATGCTTTTCTTCGCTTCCCTGGGGCGCTCCATCTTTCTCCCTCTCTTTCCAGCCATAACGTTATATGAGATGGGCGAGAGAAGTGCATTCTGGAATCGCGATCCCGCAGCCTTGTTAGTCGTGGCGACAGAGACGGCTGACGCAAGCCCCTCACGTGGGGCCGCGGAGTGCATTTGGTGTCATTTGGTGGCAAGCTGATCCCTGTCCGACTCGCCCCGCTCCACATCCATCGCGCATTGATCAGCAGGTCGGAATCTGGAGCTGCGTGGCGCCTCTTCCCGAGTTACATCGCTGTTTGCTCTGGCTGATTGACGTCGGCCGGTATTTGCATTTCAGTTTCACCAATCGGGTTCAGGAGCGCAGCGTTGGGCCACCACTCCGTGCTTGGAAAGGCGAGCGCAAGGCGATGATAATCTCGAGCATTGCGTTTGTGTCGTCCTTCCTATTCGTAAAGAGATCGTTCAAGATCGATTCGGACCATTCTCTGAACCTGGGCTTCCGTAACACTGTCTCTGCCTATGCGCGGATTGATCGAGATCTGCCCTGCCTTGGAGAATGCCGGAGCCCAGATCTGCCATTCGGATCGAAGAGGGCGGAAGGACGGCTTAACGAAGATGGCAGCACTACGCATCCATTGAGGTTTAGAGACCAGGTGCAATCGGATGACTTCGATGACGTGGCTTGCTGTCAGGAAATAGCTTGCTATAGAGCTCCTCTCACAGATGGAAGTCGACGTCAGTACCTACCTTCCTCGCCTCATCCGCATCTACCCCGTCGACGCCGCCTCGGAGCGATACTGTCGCCGTCCTCCCGATACTGGCGACTCATCCCGCGGCCTCGATCAGTTCCGACTCGCCGTGTCGTAAATGGCGAACTACACGCAAGCCGTTTCAGCCGCTGTTTTACAGCGTCTCTTGGCGCATCTGCCGTGCTTCCTCCCTGCATCACTGAAGGGCACTAATCCAAGGTATCCTCTATCTAGAGGTATTGGGTTATTGTCTGCTGCCTCCTCCCGGCTCGAGCCCCTCAAACCCCGGAGCTTCATGTTACACAGAATGCCCTTTGAACACCAAGCTCGAGGTGGTATATACAGCGCCCGGGTCTGATGAGATGCGAATTGTGACAGTTCCGTTAGCCATACCACGGAACAGGCTTCGTGAATTAAGAAGCTTTCTAGCGTGAAGTCTATGTGACCACCAACCTCTTCCGGAGAAGCCACTATTTTGACCTAGTTAAGAGACTACATTAACATCCTCTTGCAAGGTTTATAGGGTACCCCCAAGCCTCTGCAGGCGAAGGATGTCCTTTCGCCGTGTGCCAAACTCATTTACCGCCTTCATCCCATAGATCTCCCCAAATCCCACGGCAAGGCCTCATAGATCACCAACCCCAGACATTTCTTCAGGAATCAATGATAGCCGCCAATACCTCTCCCAACGCCGCCTCATCGTACTTCACCGCGCCCTTCTTGCCCGCACCACCAACAGCAGCCTTCCCAGCAACCCCGACGCACCTAATGCCCAGCCTCTCCAGCTCCTCCACATCCACCGCCGGCCCGCCCTCGGCGCCCTCCAGATACACCAAATGACTCACGCACCTCTTGAGCAGCTCCTCCCGCCCCACCTCCGCCGGCGCCGTACTCTCCACACACGCCCGCGCAATGGCAGCGACGAAGTCCCTCGCCGTCATGGGATACGTCCGCGGCCCCGTCTCCCTGTCGAGGCTGCTGTTCAGGATCAGCACCCGGTGGCGTATCCGGCCCGCCGCGGCGCCCTCGCCGATCGCCTGCCCCACCTTGCGCAGCACCAGGCTCGGGATGATGCTCGTGTACAGGCTGCCGATGCTGTAGATGACGGTGCGCGATGCCGCGAGCGCCTCGACGACCTTGGGATTGGCCGTCGGCGCGATCTCGTGGCCGTACGGGTTGATGTACCACAGGCGTTCGATGCGGGCGGGGAGGTCCTCTTCGTCGTGCTTGCTGAAGGCGATGTTGGGGCGGCGGAGGGCGGGCAGGGAGCCCGGGAGGTTGGCGTCTTCTATGCGGTCGTGGTCGGCTGCCGTGAGGGCTGGCGCGATCTCGGTGTCGTCTGGGAGCGCGGTCGGGTAGGACGGGTGGCTGATGGCGACTTGGCCTGCGATGGTGGTGCCGTCGGTGAGGCCGGCCGAGATGTGGTGGGTGAAGTTGGAGTTGATGGCGGGGAGGACGGAAACGGAGGGTGGAATGGAGCAGATCATGGACAGGAGGTATATGGCGGACTCGAAGGAACCCGAGAAGATGCGCGCACTGCAGCGACACGTCAGCGGGTGAGTAGTTTTAGCTGTAAACCATGTACATGAGTTACCTACCCCGTAAGGAACATGTTGCCAATACTGGCACCAGCAAAGTTGAAGACATTTGGTGGCCGGGCCCTCTTGACGATCTCCAGATTCAGAGTGTTGAGAACAGAGCGGATGAGCTCCCTCTTGGGGCTTGAGATGAAGCCCCATAGCAGGGACCGTGACTCGACGATGTCCAGCCATTCTGCTCGGGCTTTTAGGGGATCCGAGTCGAGCCGATGTTCAAAGAGCAGCTTGAGCGCTGACATCTCCTTATCCCCTTCATGGTTGGGAATGAGCCGGACCAGACGGCCTATATCAGAATTAGGGGTTTAGATCGTGGTCCCCATTTCCCCCAACACAACTCCTGCAGTATCGAGACTCACTCCGAATGTCGCCCACGCCTGCAGAACTGTCAGCTTATACCCTTTTCCCGGGAGACATATTCACACTCACTCGGCCCTCCGACAAACCTGATCAGCTCCGACGAGCTACCGCCGTTGTCGCTAATGGGAATGACGTAGTTTAACTGGCACCGTCGCCTCTCCACAATCTTGTTGAAGACATCAACTAGGCTATTTGCCGCGGTGCCTTCAGGACAAGTGTGTTAATCACTCACACATGATGTGGTTCGCAGTGGATACTAGAATTTGGAGGATCTAACTGTCAGCCTGCACATACCTCCTGAGAAGACGGTAATTGCCCGTCGCTCGGTCTCGGTGTGCCCACTTCCATTCATGTCTTCAATAGGTATAGAAGCCATGAGAGTGTAGCAAATATCTAAGAAAATCTGTGCAGTCGGTGAAGCAAGTGATAGGTACGACTCGATAAGGGAGAGTCGGCGTTGCTGTGGCGAACCCCTGACCGATGTTGGTCGACAGGGGCGAGTTTAGGGGATTTATAGTGTTGCCGGGGCCACCAATTCAGGTAACACCGACACTGGCAGTAAAGAGCGGTGGTGACATCTTCCAGCCGCAACCATTCAACGTGTCAACTTCGTATTGTCCTTCCTTCGGTTCTCTATGAAACAAAGGATTAATCTCAAAGTCGCTAAGTTGTGAACACATTGCTGGATTCTGGACGGGAAGTGCTGTGGTAGAGTCACCGGCAAATCTACGGAGATTACATCTCACTTGAATCCATCAAGACAGTCACCAGACTGAGGCTGTGTGCGACGGACCCGACTTTAACTCCAAGTTCAGATGCCTAAGACTAGTTGAAACAGTGCACCGAAATAGCTTACAAGAAATGAAACTGCAATGTCAAACCCCAACGTGGCCTCGACTCTTCCACCCCCGTTGCTGAGGGTGGTTGACCCAAGCTACCCCTTTCCATCACGGTCAAACAGCAGTACCCAGCACTGACAGTAAGACCAACCGGCATCGAGACAAGCAGTAGGCCAGACAAGCCCGTAATACTAAATCGCTTTTGGTACTCCCGCGTAAGCAAGCAAGCACCAAGCCAGAAAAAAGCAACGCCGCCTATGATTATGTAGAAACTCAAACCTAACCCAGCTAAAACTTGTGGTACCAACCCCTTCCTGACCCAAATACCGTTACCGTTTGCGATCCCAATGCCATGCTTAAGCTCAAATTGACCATTGAACAGTGACAAGGGCAGGAGGAGACAGACAGGGAACTTCGAACACTTCTAACTCCACCAGCGCCATGCAAAATAAGAGGAAGAGAGGAGAAAAGCAAAACAAGGGTGTCGTTGAGCAACCTTCACGTCATGTAGTCCTCCTCAACAGCCTCACAAGGGCGTGGGGGACGCTGTGGTGATTCCCCGACCGACATCGGCGAGGCCAACTTGTAGTTTGGTGCTGCTCCCTCGATGCAATCCCCAAGCGACAGACAAATGGAAGGAAGCAGCAAAGCCATGAGCAAAGTGGTGTAAGACAAAGCATTATCATGAGAGCCGCAGCAGCAGAAGAAGGAATAAGAAGAAGAGACAAACGGAAGAAACATAAATGAAGGGCAGTTTATCCCAACCAAGACAAGAGGAAAGACTTGTGCTCCAGCCATCCATAGTAACGTGACCACATTAGTACCTCCAAAAGCAACCAAGCACGATAGCCATCCACCAGCAGATAAACAGACGGCCAGACAGCCAATGAAATGAAAACAATGCATCATCGAAGAAACCAACTGTATCATTCCAACTCCTTTAAAATTCCAGTATGAGAGGGGCGATCTTCCTAAAAAACGACCGAGTCGGGTCCGTAGATGATGAGGATGAAACAGAACGAGCCGGTTCGCGCGAACCCGTCGTAACTTTTGGATTAAAGAGGTAGACGTAGGGTATGGTAGGTAGGTAGGTAGGCAAAATGATATTTCATCTTCCTAACAGCGCGCGTCGATCGTCCAACAGCGAAAGAGGTTTTTGATGATAGGTAGGTAGTGTAAAAGCTTCGACGGCTTTGCATCCTCACCGTGCTCACAATGTCTATCCCCAGCATCCTCCTCCTCATCTTCCTCCTCCTCCTACCCTACCGCTCTGTGAAGAACACCCCTTTTCGCTTCCATCCAACTAAATCCGTTTCTAACGTCACCCTGCCGCAGAGTCCAGTCCACCCAGTCATAAGTTTAGACCTGCCGCCGTGGGGGCTCTTAGGTCATGTAAGGGAGAGAACTCGGCGCTGCGGGCACAAGAGTGGTCGCCACTATCCCGTACTACTGGGAATAGTAGATCATGGGCTGCTGATAATAGAACGTGTCGGGACTCGGCGTCATCATACCGCCCATGCCCACCATGCCGGGGGCATAGGGTTGGCCAGGCGGGAAGTGTGAGTAGCCGGGCATTTGGGGGACCTGAGAATAATAGTCGTAGTATACCGTGCCTTGGGACTCGCGGGGTTCCACTAGGTTCTGAGAAGGCGTGCCTTGCGCAGGGGGCTGCGCAGCCGGTACATCGCCTTGGGCCGGCTGCGTGTAAGGGACCGGCTGCGGCTGCTGCTGGTGTGCCGCCGGGACGAAGGTGGGAGCGTTTGCGTTGGGGCCCATGTTGGGGCCCATGTTGGGGCCATATGTCTGGGGATAATAGAAACCCTGCTGTGGTTGCATCGTCGAGTATTGCTGACCGTAAAAGCCGGGCTGGGCATACGAGTTGGGCTGGAAAGGAGCCGCATGGACGGCACGCTCCGGGATCTGTGACAGGGGTGTGGCAGACGAGAACTGAGATTGGTAGGATAGATTCCGCGCGTGCGAGTCCTGGGCAAAGCCGCTGGACACCTGCGGCGGAACTTGTTGATGGAAGGCCTGTTGATACGGAGCCGGAGCGTTTGCCGTCTGCTGAACGGGTGACTCGATGTTCTCAACGGAGACAGTCTTTTGCGGGCGTGGTTGGTGCATAGGAATGGCGTTTTGTCTGTTCTCTTGGAAAGTAGGTTTTTGCGGGAGAGGGTGCGTTTGTGGCTGTGGAAGCTCGCTAATAGACGTTTCCGGCGCCTTTTGAAGAGCATCCGGCTTGGGCGGGATAGGCATCGGCCCAACTGGTGGTTGAGCCAGCGGGGGAAGTCGGACGACGGGCCTTGTAGTATCGACCGGGATCGGGGGCCGTGAGATGGCGGACCCCGTTGGTGAGAGCATGAACTCCCTGCCAAGATCGGGGGCAATCGACGACCGGCGGCTGAGGGCGATGCTGGGCGAGTAGATGCTCCCGTAAACGCTACCGCCCCAAACGCTCGTTCCGCGCGAGAATACCCCTGACCCTAGTATCGACCGTGGACCTTTACCCCTCGTCCGTTGCTGATTCGGCCGCATCGCCCGCGGGATAAAGATAAAGGACCTGTCGCTGGCCGGGAAGATATAGCGGGGCATGAGCGGGGGATCGTGGTAGGGGAGAGAGATCCGAACAGGTTTATCGCGGCGAAGGGGCGGGCGGTGATCGGGAAGCTTCGTGTACTGTTTCAGCGCAACGCCGGGGAACAGCTTGGGTGCAGTCATGGGCGGCAGAAACACCCTGATTGTCGCGTTGCCGATGTGCTTTTCGGTCGACATGGCTCGATTAATCGGCGTCTTGCTTGTCGGCGCGGTGGAGATGACGCCGTTGCCGTTGGGCGGGCCCTCATTATTGGGAAGGTAACGGGTCTGCCGAGGCGGTTGCGGCTCAGCGACTACCTCGTGCATGTCATGTTTCCATACCCCGTTCGCTATCGGGTCCGGAAGATTCGGGATCTGGCTGGAAGCAATTGTTAGCTTCGAAGAAGAGAGATTCGGCCAAGGGGAGGAACCAGTAGTTCCAGCATACCTGAGCGGGGCGAAGGGGCTCCCGAACGCGCCTCGTCCCCGACCACGAGCCCCCCGCGGGAACGGCCGGAAGCCATTAGCAGCGGGACCAGCATGCCGATGATCATGCAAGAAGAAAGCGCCCCTGTTGGGAACGAAGGTTGGGTCTTCGTCCCTCCTCCGCCTGTACTCCTCGTGCTCCCGCCTCTTGAAGTCCTGTGGGGGCAACCGTGGTTGTTGCTGAGTAGCAGCGCTCGAGCTCACGACAATCGGGGCCGCGTCCTTAGCAGGCGGCACTTGTTTGACGTCGTCGAAGTGCAACTCCTCCGGCCTGTTTTCCTTGTCGGCAAGCGACAACTTGCTCAGCATGGTTTCGGCATCAGCTATTATGGGCTGCACTGGCTTTGCTGCCGGACTCTTGATGGGCTCGGAACCAGTCCGACGGCGGAACCCACTCTTCGCATGGCCGTTGCCTATGGGTTTCCTGGCATTCGGCGACGTGGGCGACACATCGTCGATGTTGCTTGTATCGCTATCGTCGGCCGGGTCGTGTTCGTCGCTCGCGATGGAGCCATCCGTCACGGAGTCATCCTCCAAGTCGGCCAAAGACTCGACGACAACTTCATCGTCCCCCTCATCCTCGACGCGGCGTCGTTGGCCGATGATCTTCCTGCGTCTTGTTCCCGCTGCTGCCATTGTGCTAGATTGTGGAGGCGGGGCCGGCTCAGCGTTGAGTCGGCAGGGCGATGAACCAGCTGCACCTTGGTGTGGAGGTGCACAGAGTCGCGATGACGTCGAGCCGCCGGTCATGCGTAGGTGGTGGTTCGACGACTCTTGTCTCTTGCTCCCGCAGCGAATGTCTAGAGATGCGTGCGGCTGCAACCGTCCTGTGGGCGATATTAAGTTAAAGCCGATGGTGGAAGCCGGCCACGGTGTGCACGTCAGGAACCGGGGAAACAGCGATTGCGAATTCCAGGTCAAGGAAGAAAATGTAAGCTCGACGGGATCAGCCAAGTGCGAAAGTGGCAGCTTCAGTCCGAGTGGGAACTCTGCGGTGGGTGTTGCTGCCAGCTGGAACGAGCCTAGAAAACTCCAGACAAGGTTCAGGCCTGCCAGACCGACCGTGCTCCAGCTGCAGCAGGAATCAACCCGGAGGTGGCCAAAGGCAAAAACGGAGCTAACGGAGGCGGAATGAGGGGCTCCTCTAGCGCTGCTTGGAGGAACCGCTCTGGAAAAGTTGTGAATTGGGCGGCCGTCGCGAGGGAAGGACCAGAATCTATCGACGAGGCTGCGAGATAGTGATAGATTAGCGTTGTCCTGTTTCCCCAAGTCTCATGAGATGGGGTTGAATTGAGAGGGCCGCTGCTACCATGGTGCGGTTCAAGAGCACAGTGGGAATAAGCAGCATCAATCCGCTTTTGGTTAGCCCAATTACCGTCATGTCCCCATCATCCGCGCATTCAGCGGGGCGCGACGTGATTTTCCTTGATCAACCCCATCAATCGCTGTATTTTCCTTCTGATACCGGTACTGCGCTACGTATCATATACATTTTACCTACCATACTCTATCTGATACAGAGTCGTTGGTTGACAGTTTCCTTGCATTCCAGCCGTCTGGTTTGAGAAGGCTTTGCGCAGGTGCAACCCCCACGGAGCCAACAGGAGTCGCATGTGGTATCCTCTGGACGTCGCGCCCGCCACGCATCCAGCAACCAGAGGAGCCGGAACAAGTGCGATGATTCACAGGACACGGCTGCCTGGCAGGCCAACAGAGCCAGCTCTCTCTTTTACCGGAGCATCATGTCGCGTTTAACAGCGCGTCAGGCCGTGTCGGCCATCAATAGGCTTCGGTCAGACAACCGCCAATCGTGACAGTGGCATCCGCAAAGTGCGCTCGCCACCTCCAGAAACATGAGATGAATAGGCATTCCCTGCGAGTGCATGGACCTGAGGTCGTTCATTAGGCAGCTGTTCCCCGCGGCCAAAGCTGGGAGGGGGTTAGCTTCTGAGATCATGCGAGGGTCGACCATGTCGTCCCAGAGGTCATGACGAGCAGCATCCGATGATGGCACTCCTCCGCATGGGCCATCAAGACCTGCATACGACTCATCGGCAGGTCGAAACAGCCTGTATTGCCTTCCACACCAGGAGATTGTGGGAGCATTCCGTAATCTTGGTTTCAGTTTCTCCCAGCGTGAGACTCCGATTGGCGTTCCGTGTCCCAGACCGCGAGTTGTCTGTTGCCTCGCGAAAACGGACGTTCGACAGGTTCACAGCTTCAGAAGACTCTTTGTCTTCACCGGCTTTGATATTCGGGAGTGAGATATCTGCCGGCGTAGGCAATACCGGCAGCGCGGTTCTTCCCGGAGGGGAGCGGCCCTTGGTTATTGAGCGGCAAGCGTGTGAAGTCCTGGCCTCTGTCCCGCTTCTACTCCTAATGCAGTGTTAAGATACGGTCCACTTTTGCGTCAACAATCGCATCAGGTACACAGTATATCCTCAGTTCACAGACAGAAACTTTGGTCGGCACCTCGTGTCATCTTGACAAGCTCCAGATCGATATCCCTGCATACCTAACCATACCTTAGTTTAAATTCAAGTGGAGAAGCATCTAAAGATCAGCCCTCTCCAACTCTCAGTCACAGCCCTACTACTGGACTGTAGCATATAGATTCTCACTCATTTTGGACGCATATGCAATGAAAATGGCAAGGTGGCCGAGCGGTCCAAGGCGCCAGGTTCAGGTCCACCTGAATTCGTTAAATCCACGAGATTTCCTGGTCTCAGAAATGGGGCGTGAGTTCGAATCTCACCCTTGTCACGATATCTTTTGCTCAGCTTAGTGGCTAAGGTGGCTCTGTCTAGCCAAATATATATAAGCTGGACTCACAGCTCGGACAGCTCGGGAGACAGAACGATCTGCTTCTTCCTTTTCGTCTTCCTTTTCTTCTTCCTTTCTTCTTCCTTTTCTTCTTCCTCTATAGTTTTCTTTCCTCTTGTTCTCTCCTATTTTTATTTAACGTTAATTCTATTTGCTTTACTTGTTATTTCAACTAAGGTATCACGGTAATAAGCTTGGTATACAGCTTTTTTTTACTTTGGGGTAGGTGGCTCCAATTCTCATCTCTCTCGTGTGACTTCACTGATTTACAACAGCATTTTCTCTCTTGAACTGGAACACCCACGGAAAAAGCAGCAGGTGAAAAGAGTCATTCAATCTTGATCAGCGTTGCATAGACATGAGTGTGTGTATACATATCGTTCTCTAGACTGTTTCGTAAACTCGAGCGGATCCTTACACCTTACGGCTACACCTAGTTGGAACTTCATCGTTGTTGAATGCCTATGAAGCATCTCTTTTAAGCACCAGTCACCCAACCTATAACTATATACCGTAGATTCCTGTTAGTAAACAGCCTGGACGGCACTGGAGCTGATCCAGAGCTCTCACTTAGCTGCCAAATGTGAGCGTGAGTACGATTTGACCCCGAATAGGAAAGAACTCAAATGGCATACTATAGCTTTTAATGATGCTCACCGCTATGAGCAGCCAGCATCAGCTCACCTGTCTCAACCCCCTCTGATGAATACAAGACAACCCGGAGACAAAACATTTGAGCGAAGTATTATTAGGTCAGGCAGCTCGCAGTAGCCTTTTTACAACACAGCGCTTAGATGCCCCAAATCTGCAGGCACCTGCGCAACGACGATGTCCTTTCCGTAAATTCCATGGCCGCGGTCCTTACCTATATAGCAGCCAGCCAGCCATTCACTGAGGGCATCTTTTAGCTCCTGTAGCCAGGCCTCGGCCGTGTTCCTCAATCGTACAAACAAGGACCGTCTTCCCCAGCCCCCAGATAGGTAGCGTAGTTACAAAAGAGAATCCCAGAGCCCAGTGTGGTCCTTTAAATCACCCGGCTTTGAGCTGCATCTGCAGTTCGTTCTTTGTACATCAACATGCTCCGGCAGACTCGGCGGCCGGACGGGCAGCCCGGCTGACTGTTTCCAAATCTTTTAACGGAGTGGGGTCATTGTGTGGGGTAAATGGCGCTTTATCGCATCATGCCCTGGCCCATGCCCTGCAGCTTGCTGGCCAGCTTCGGGTACTTCTCCTGGACCTGGATCTGGGTTCTTGTCGCCTCGGCGTACGAGAGAGCATTGACGAGTTCACCCTCGGTCCGGGCGAGTTCAGCCGCCCGCTCAAAATACTTGAGCGCCTCCGTTACCTTGCCTTGCTGGAGGAGGAGCTGGGCCATGGTAGCGACGGCAATGTCACACTCGGGGTCGACTGAAATCACGGGTTAGCGGGACGTCCAAAGTGTCTTCTCGGAGTGGCTGGGCTTACTGATAAGGGCCTTCTCGCACAGCTTCTCGGCCTCTGAGAAATCCTGCTTCCACTGGAACAGGGCAAGAGACTTGTTGATGAGCGGCAGCACGTTCATGCACGTGGGCTTGGTCTCCTTCTCGAGCTCGATGGCTGTGTCGAATTTCTCAATGGCCTCCTGGTACTTGGTCTGGTCGAGGAGCAGCTCGCCATAGTAGTTGTACACATCCGGCGTCTTGTCGAAGTTCTTCATGCACCGCCGGAAGGTGGCCATAGACGAGGCGATGGAACCCATCTTATACTGGGTCACGCCGAGCTGGATGTGGGAGAAGATGAAGTCGCGGTCCAAGTCAATCGACTTCTGGTAGTCCTTTTGCGCCTCAGCGAATTCGCCCTTGATGAAATGCAGTTGAGCACGGTGGTAGTAAATATCGGGATCCTCGGCGTTCTTGGCCAAGGCGGCTGTGAAGTCCTCCTCTGCTTTATCCGGGTGACCTGTACAGGGGTTAGTCACGAAGGCACCACGAGATACAGGTGGGTCAGTCATACCAAGCTCCAGATTCATACTCGCCCGCTTGATGTAGCTCTGCGTCATCTCGGGATCCAGCTCGATGCTCTTCGAGAGATCTGCCAGGGCCTCCTCGTGCTTGCCCTTGAGGCAACGGAACGTACCACGAAGGTTGTACGCGTACGCCTCATGCTCTCCGAGGTCTCCTAGCTCCAAAGCCTTGTCGAAAGCCTCGGCAGCCTCCTCGTAACCCGGGCCGGTCTTGCTCTCCAGTGCCTTCAGACCTTTCTGAAGTTGGCCCTTTCCGGTTTCCTCCGACAACTCCACCGAGTCCTCCAAGCCGGCAGGGCGGGGCTTGGCTCTGAAGCTCTGGAGGTAGTTCCCAACAAATGTAGAGCTCGGGAGCTTCGCTGGCTTGGTCTGCAGAATGTCCTTCGCTTTCGACTCGGCCAACTTCTTAAGCAGCCGCTCCACTGCTTGCGCGCTCTGTTCGTTCCTAAAGCCGTCGATAATGCAGCTCGCAGTGAAGTCGAGAAGAGCCTCGCTGTACTTGCCGAGGTGATCGTAGGCATTGGCGCGGCGATTGAGAGCCTTAATGTACTCAGGGTCGAGGCTGATGGCCGCTGTGGTGTCCTCGACGACCTTCTCCCATTGACTGAGAGCATTGTAGCAGGCAGCACGGTTGGAGTAGTAGACAGGGTCGGGCTTGCAGAGAATAGCCTTGGAGTAGAGCCCGATGGCTTTCTCGAAGTCCTTCGCATTGTATGCCTTGTTCCCGGCCTCTTTCAGCTTCTGGGCGTACTCCTTGCGCTCGAGCTCCGAAAGCCGCTGGACCGTGGTCTCGTCGATCTCGGGCAGCTCGTCGGCCGTCTCAACAGTGGCAGCCTTGGCCGCAGAAGCAGCAGCCTCAGCCTGCTTTGCCGACGCTGCTGCTTTCTCGGCCTCCGCTTCCCTCTCAGCTTGCTTCCGTTTTCGCCTCTCCTTCTTGCTTGGCCTGGGTGCTGTGTCCTTGGGTTCCTGCGGGGCCGCGTTCGAATGTCAGTACGAGATAACCAGATCCGACAAGAGCTGGGCAGGTGCTCGGGAAATGCTGACTCACGCTGCTGCGGATGTAGTAAACAGCACCGGCGGTGGTGACAACAACAGCCACGCCGGCAATGGTGTAGACGACTGCCTTGTGCTCCGAGACCCATGTCGAGATGCGATCCCACAGCGACGAATCGGGCGGTAATGGTGCTGAAGGTGTCCCCGTGGGGGCTGCAGGAATGGTGGCAGCCATCGTCGTTGATAGCGCAAGATCAAAGGGAACTTCAGAGGAAACGGACAGCTCGGTGGAAGAACCCTGCTGTGGAATTACCGAAGGAACGGGGAGATGCTGTGGACCGACGTGGTGTCTCGTCGATTTGATGATGCATGTGCATTGAAGCTGGTCGCCTGCGGGCAGTTCGGCCGAAGCTTGGAACAAAAAAATCAGCGGACTGACGCGCCCAATTGCAGCGCCTCGGTGGACCTTCGTGCTGTTTCCCGGAAGTATCCGCTTGCCGCAGCCCGCAAGGCTTGGAACCCTGTCAAACGCCAAGAAACCCGCCTACCTACATACCTAGTAGGTAAGCTTTCAAGATGGGTCCTGCAGGGAGCTTTTGATAACGCAGGTGAACATACATCCGCGACACTTGCAGACTACCGGCTTATATGCCACCAAAACGCTCTGTTCTCGAATCCTGAACTCGCAGCCGGTAACCCCCACGTAGACCGCATCTAGTGTCGCTCATTTGCGTCCTTGAAGCAGCCGCGAGCGTCGCAAAATGGAGGATGACTTCCAGTTGTTCTCTTCTCTTCGCTATGACCCGGCGCTGCTGCAAGTGCCAGCCAGCAATCTAAGCCATGCTGGGTGGAATTGGGATAACTCGTCACCTTTCTACATGCTTGATTACCACCGGGACCGTATGCTACTAGCAGCCACTCACTGGGGTTGGAATGCCGCCGTTGAGGTCCTCCAGGGAAGCGCCGGTCTGAAAAGGCTAGCAGATTTCATCATGAGCAGCATTGGGGACAATCAGCAATCCGCAATAAGAGTGAGGGTGACTATCACAAGAGAAGGCGAATTGAGCGTAACTTCGGGCCCGGTTCCCGAAACACCCCTCGCCAATCTCTTCCCGGAACAACTTCCGCTGCCTGAGGGAACAGACAACAATGGACTGAGCGGACATATTCCGACCAAGACTCCAGAATACCAGGTCTTGGTGGATGACCTTGGGGCAGCCTGGACAAAGCACAGCCACTTCAAGACGACGAAGCGAGCGGTGTATGATGTGGCTAGGCAACGGGCGCAGATCAGTCTTCACGACAAGAAAGAGGTTCTGATCATCAACGAGGCGGATGGCACTGTCATGGAAGGTTCCGCGACCACTCCCTACTTCTGGAGGGAGGGCAAGTGGGTCACTCCCGCTGTGAGCATGAAGCAGGACTTGGAGAAGGGGATTGGCGGCCAGAACGGTACATCGAGAAGATGGGCGCTCGAGAGGTGCGTCATCAGCTCTTCTCCGGTCAAGTTCGGGATCCATCGCTAACAGAGCACAGGGGCCTCGCCGTTGAAGATACCGTCCTGGCAAGCTCGCTGAGGGATGGTGAGGAGTGCTGGTTGAGCAATGGTGTGAGGGGGTTCATCTTTGGGAAAGTAAGGCTCGCGTGACACATTCTTTGGCACCGAGAGGCTTTTGCCGAGGCAAGTGCTCAACTGGGCGGAGAGGCTCAGCTCCCAGGAAGATGTCACACAGACTCCTTTTCCTGCACAGGACTGGTAGTCTCCGTTGTTCTTCCCAACGGGCCGAGAGACGATCCGGATTATAGTGCAGGTCGTGACGACCGCAGTCAGCTCTCACCAGGTGCCGGCACTTCCCGATGCAGGATATGATGCGAAAACACCACAGTTCAGCTCTCAACTTGGGTGTACAGAGCAAGGAACAATGGTTCGACATCAGCGGTCAAAGCCCAACCACACACCCGGCGCACTTAATCGGAAACACCACACGCCCCACTGGACGCGTAACTTAGGCTGAGAAGCTGCACTCTGGCCTTGGCATCAAGCGTGCCTGGCATGAGTTAGGTTGGTTCGACTGCGGGAGCCGAGATGCCCCCCGCCCCCCCACAACCCCACGGGGAGCTTGAGTTTGTGACATCACTTCTCGATGTCTGCAAGCAGGTGGGATTTGGGTATTGGCATCCCAACTTGAAGACCAAGACCAACCGGGCCGCTGCCCGATGTAACCTGCAAGCGACGGCAGCTCGCCTTGTTTTGACGTCCACACATGTTTGGGCCAGTCACAGCTTGTGCTTCAGGTCCAATGCTGGTTACGTCCGTTCCAAACCCGACGGGACCACCCTGGAATGGCCTCTCTCCAGTCCGCCTGGCAAGCCGGGAACATCTTCATGCTTCACGTCGACCGCGGCAAGTTTGTTCGTCCTGTCCTCGACGAGCTGTCTGAGGTGGTTGCCAGCCAGGGATGCAGTTGCCCGTTTCAGTCCATAGTCCGTTCACTTATTCCGTCGCGGCTTCCATGTCTGCCGTCGTCAGTGACGCACACCACACATGGAATGCAGCTTCCAGCCAACAGGACTGTAAATCGTACACTTGCTTTTTCCATTCACTGAAGACGGCCAGAGGCGCTTCCGCCCCCGGGGTATTTATGACCCATTGCTCACCACCTCAAGTTCATACTCTCCCCCGACCTGACCTGCACTACTCTTCATTCGCACGTTCTCGTCTCTCTTGTGCTTCCCTCAGGGAATTCGACCAAGTCCCTTACGAGTTACTAGCATCTTCTGATGCCATCACTGTGCCACTATCGGCACTTCTCTACCAGCATCAAGAAAGCCGCCCGCCTGCCCTCCATGGACACCAAGTCTCTGCACAAGGTGAAGGCTATTCCCAACCAGAACTACAAGCGCCATGGCACCAAATCCTATGTCTACCTGCTGAACCGGTTCGGATTCCAGCCCACCAAGCCTGGCCCATACTTCCAGAAGTTTGTCGAGCCTGGCCCCGGCACAACACCCGGCAGGGCTGCACCAGGTGTGAAGCCGGGCCTTGTGTGGGAAGGCTTGTACAAGAAGACCAAGGACCAGCAGCAGGGGCAAGTAACTGCCGAGGACCAACAGAATGATGCCGAGTACCTGTGTGAGGTCTCGATCGGCACTGAGCCTCAGAAGGTCCTCTTGGACTTCGACACCGGCTCTGCTGATCTCTGGGTATGACATTTTGGGACATTTCCCAACAAGGTCCAATGCTGACAGAGACCTGTGTGCAGGTAAGCCAGAAGAGCTTCTCGCCCGACAAGTCATCGACATTCAAACTCCAAAAAGGCCTGACCTGGAAGATTCAGTACGGCGATGGAAGCTCGGCCTCGGGCACCGTCGGGACGGATGTCCTCACGATCGGCGGTCTTACCATCAAGAACCAGGCCATTGAAGTGGCCAACCAGATGTCTCCGCAGTTCAGTCAAGGCACCATGGACGGGCTCCTCGGTCTTGCATTCAGCAAGATCAACACCATCCAGTCGAATGGTCGACCCGATCCCCAGCCCACTCCCGTCGAGAACATGATCTCCCAGGATGACGTCCCCAAAGATGCCGAGCTCTTCACGTCGGCATTCTACAGCTCCAGGGACCAGGGCGAGAAGTCATTCTACACGTTCGGCTGGATCGACCAGGATCTGGTGAAGGAGTCTGGCGAGGAGATCGCCTGGGCTGACGTCGACACCTCGGAGGGCTTCTGGATGTTCCCGAGCGAGAGCGCGACAATCAACGGCAAGAAGATGGCTCTCTCCGGAAACAAGGCGATTGCCGACACCGGCACCACTCTGGCCCTGGTTTCGGACGAAGTCTGTGATGCCCTGTACGCCCAGATCAAAGGTGCCTCATACTCGGAGGAATACCAGGGCTACATCGTCCCCAAGAGCATTACCGTCGACGACCTCCCCAACTTCAGTGTCGCGGTCGGAGGCAAGGAGTTTGTGATCCAGAAAGAGGATCTGCTGTTCGCGCTGGCCGACGACAACAATTGGTACGGCGGTGTGCAGTCCCGCGGAGAGAACCCGTTCGATATCCTGGGCGACACCTTCCTCAAGTCCATCTATGCGGTATGTGTTCCGGAGTCCGTTTACAGGTCTATGGCCTGTGTCTGATCATGACTGACGGGTGGTATGTAACACAACCAGATTTGGGACCAGGGCCACAGCCGCTTCGGTGCCGTCCCTAAGATCGAGAAGACGCAGAACATCAAGCAGCAGCCGCAGCCTCAGCAGCAGCCTCAGACGTCTGCTCCTCACTAGCAGGGAGGGCGCGTTCTGGTTCGTCCTTGTCGCAGAGGGTGTGTCGATGAGCGCTATCAGTCGCGCTAACGGGTTCTAGTAACAGATTCTGTTGTGACCTCAAGCAACTTGCTCACTGCTTTGCTTTCCCTCGAAGCTCAGAAATTTGCTGTAGAGTGTTGGGGGATGTTAAACTCACCTGGGACCAGGTTCCTTTTACTGGTAGTGGTATTGTTAAGCTCTTTGCGATGAATGAGATACAAACCTGTATTGTCTTGACGTTATTGAAAATTGTGATGCACTTGATTGACAGTGATTGAATCCTCAATCAGCGTCGTCACTTTGGGACATTAAGCCTTGCAAAGGGCTGTCATTCGATGTTGAACTAAAGCTTGCGCGTCAAGTAATGTAGACTCTGACACAGCAGTGAGATCCTTCAACACCACGCCAACACCGCTTAAATTCACCGTATCGCTCTCTCTAACTTTATTTCCATAACTGGACCAAACATTAACTGATGAAGGGAAATCATTACTTGATGTCGAATACACAGTACATGTATGTACGCTTGTGTCGTACACCATCCTAAACCACAGATAAACCCCTTGAGCCCAAACATGCCATCAGGCCCGACATTCCCACTCGAAATGAAGAAACCCCCAATCCCAGCAGACGCATACCAAGTACAAGCAGGCAGGTTGGCCCCCACGGTCAATGGTCATTGAACCGAAAAAGAAGCCCCTCCCACACATACATCAGAGCAAGGAAAATACGACGAAAAGAAAAGCCGACGGGAATACACCCCCCGCGGGATCATGATCCATCCCAAATGGCGACGGGTGCCAATTTTATCCCCGTCACCCGCTGTCGCCTATTCACGTTCACACCCCTTCCAACCCGGGCAGCGCCACTCTAACCACCACCTCCTCCTAGCCCCTGCTGGACGAGGTACGTAAGTCCTCACTGACTGTTGCCGCCGCCGCCGCCGCCGCCGCCTCGATTGGTGAGCGCGACGCCCAAGCCGACGCCGAGCGCGATGACGATGCAGATGAGGACGACGACGCCCAGACACCACCACTTGAGCTTGCGGGCGCGGCGCGCGCTGCGCACGCCCTGCTCGATCTCCTCGTTGGCCTTGTTGAGGTGGCCCGTGGTCTTCTCGGCCTGGTCGGCGATCTGCTCGACCACGGCGCCCTGCTGCACGATCTGCTGGTTGAGGATGTCGAGCAGGTCGAGCAGCTCGAGGATGGACTTCTCGATCTTGACCAGGTCGTTGTGCCGCGCGCGCACGGCGCCCAGCACGGCGGACGCTTGGCCTGATCGGTTGGTGCGCAGCTACGAAAGAGTCAGTTAGTTGGGAGGAGAGAGAAAAGGGGGATGAAGAAGGCGAGGAGGGGGGAATTGTTTAACGTACTGCAGTCTGGAAAATGCTCTCGTCGCCCCAGTCGGCGTCCGCGGCCTGCTGCACCTCCTCCTCGGTCGCGTCCGGGTTGACGATGCGGTAATGCCGGGCGATCTGCTCGCGGTAGCGCTGCTTGTATTGCCGCTCCTCCTCAAGGAAGCGCTGGATCGTGTCCTTGAAGTCGCCGTTGAGGCTCTCAAACTGCCGCTTCTTGAGCCCGAAGCTGGCGTCTGTCGTGCGCTCCGTGTCGGCCTTCAGCTGCTGGATCTGGCTGCGGATCGACGTGTTCTTGATCTGCGTCGTTGCCACCAGGTCGTCCAGCCGCTGCCGCGCCGTGTTGTCGCTGCTGTTGAGCGTCTGCTGGTGCAGCGTCGCGATGTTTTGGATGCTGACCGTCAGGCCCTGGATGTCCTGGCGGATGGCCGACACGCGTTGCAGAAACTCGGTCTGCGAGAGGACGTTCGCCCCGCTCCCTTGTTGCGGGTGAGGCGACCCGTATTGTTGCTGCCCTTGATGTCCGTACTGCTGCTGCCCGTACTCCTGCCCGTACTGTTGCCCATACTGTTGTTGAGGAGAGCCATATGACTGCTGTCCGTATGACTGCATCTCATGCTGTTCCTGCCGCGTCGTCCGTGTCAGCTGTCAAATCTTGAATCGCGGTGGCCTGGAATTTGAGCTTCCGGCGCGGCCCGGGGAAACACTCACTGGCTGGCCGTGGCCGTAGCCGTAGCCGGACTCAGCGGTCGGCCCCTGGTTGTAGGGGTTGTAAGACATGACTGCTCAATTGCGCGGCCTCTGCGAAGTTCGGTGCTCTGAATAACGAATTTTCAGTCGCCGATTCTGATGCTCTCGTCTTCGCGGGAGATCGGTGTGAACGATACAGCAAATCGATGGCTGTTTTGTTGAATGGTTGGCAGAGGGGCGGACAGTGTCTTTTTCTGGCGCGATTGTCTCTTGGCCAGCTGCTTCGCCCTGCTGAGTCCTTGGAAGGATCCGCTGTGGCTGGTTGGGCCCAGTCCGAGCGAGGAACCCAATTGGAGGTCCCACAGTCCGCCGTTTTCTCCGCATTTCAACCTCAGTGTCCACTCAGATACAACCTGTCAGATTAGCATCCCTGTTTCTTACTCCACACAGTTACGAACGGAAGTTCAACTCAGTCCAGACACTGGCACAGCCTAGAGTTCACGAAAGCTCGGAAACACGAAGATAAAAAGGCCCAAGGACTAAAGCTCGGAAAGACAGCAGAGACGTAGTGTCTCTCCTGTCGTGAGGTGCGTACTCGTATTTGTAAGTTAGTGTACATACACACTGTACTTCGTAGAAGTCAAACCAGTCCCGGCTTGTTCGGCTGGCGGATGGCAGCTGAGATGGCGTCACCTTGCGAGGCTGAGGACCTGATCTGAAGGTCTCCACTTTCCTTCTCTGAACCATGACGCCACGCTCAGCCTTGATCTGCGCAAAAGCGCGCCGACGAAGGATGGACAACTTGAAGCGTTTTACTGTGGGAAAATACACTACATATTGAGATGTACTAGACTCTATACAAGCTCCCTATTTGTTGTCCACCTTTCTCGGCCGCGGCTTTTGAAACCTCGGCTTCTCTCATGCACTAGGTACCTAAGGTAGGCAAGTAGGTTCCTGACCAGTTGCCGAAGTATAAGGGCCAGACCTCCTGCTGGCTAGTTGACATGGTCGACTTGACGATATTCTCTTGTCAAAAGACTATGATACCGCCTTACTTATTCCACCGTTATCCGTTACCGAAACTGCTTCCCAGCTCTCCAGTTTGGGCAATTCGTACGCCACATGAGGTGAGGCACAGACCGGCGATCCTTAACGATTCCGTACCGCCAAGTACTGCGCTCTCAGAAGACCACCCTGAATCGGCCTTCTCATCTTCAGTCGCGCCGCCGTCATGATTCCTCCATGTGATTTTTCTTGTCACCCTCATAGCCCAACAGCGTATGGCGTTTCACCCGCCGGTTCGACCGTTCGGTCTGGCAGAATGGTCTGCTATCTCCACGATAAAGTTGAGACGAGTCCGGCGAAAATCATGCAGGCAAGAAGTGGTCAGAAGTAGTTCTTCTTCCTGCCCGTGCGCGTGTACTGGCTGAGATGCCACTCCACGTCCGCGTCCTTGTTCTCCAGAGTCCCCATCGTGATGGAGAATGGCCTCATGGTAAACCGCGGCCCAACCTCGCTCAATTCCACTGACTTGTAGCTCGTCCTGACGTAAACGTGGTGGCGCACTTCAATACAGTCTTCTTGATTCACGAATGTGATGACCCGGTTGCCGGCTGTCTTGCTGGCAGTGGGATCCCGCGGGGGGAACAGGTGCTTCAGGATTTTGACTATCCGTTGGCCGAGCGGGGTCTTGAAATTCTCGAAGATCAGATGGGGGTAGCTTTCGCTCACCGTCCCCTTAATGGATCGAGGAATGTCGGCTCGCAGCACCACATTATGCAGTGATGCCATCAACGTCGGTCCATGGGGAAAGTGGCTGATGGTGATAGCTGTTGGTGTCCCGCGGTGTTCGTGGAGGAGAACCACATCGCTAAGGCGTTCGCTTTGGGCCGACCGGACTAGTTCTGGGAGGACAAGGTTTCCTCGGTTGAGCCGAATGGCGGTTGGGAACAACAGCCTGATCTCCTTGGAGAAGGACATTAACCTAGAGCTGGGATCTCGTGATGTTGTCACCAGCACTCTCGGATCTGCAACAACAAGGTCAATGACTGTCCTCCCAACATGCGCTCTTAGCAGAGCGTACGCCACCCGGCCACTTGACGGCACCTACCAACGACGCCGGATAACTCTGAGTATTCATCATCGATGTCGAGGGAGTCGTCCTGGGCGACGTCCCGAGACACATCGTAGTCGTAGTCTTTCCGTAATTGTTTGTCGTTCGCAATCTCCGGATCCAAAGGCTTTCCCGAGGCCAATGCTGCTCTCAGCTTCGCCCGCTTTTCCGCGACTTCGGCATCGCGCAAGAGAAGTGCTCGGCGGTAGAGGTAATCTCTCCTTTGACGGGCTTGTTTACGCTACAACGAGTATTAGTACTGCTTGGTCCTTCCATGGAAAGGGAATGGCGAATACCCACAATCATTTTCCCTTCTGCCGTTCCTTGACATGCCAGCCAGATCTCAGATGCAGAAATATTCCCTGGCGCATCTGGCGAGGCTGCAAGACAAGGGGATTTAGCGCTGGGGGGTGGGGCTGAAGTACCTACAGTACAGGGCCCCACTGAAAAAAAGTTCAGAGCACAGAACCGTGGCGGCTGGACTTATTCCCGACATGCCGCCCTTCTCCGCCACTTTCCCCTTTCAGCAGCGTCTCCTCGTTGTTCATGCCACACTGCCGTGCCGCCAAAAATCGTAAACCTCAATCCTCAACAGCAACACCAGCGATTGGAACGTTGATTCAACAACAGAAAAGAGGACGACAACGCAGTCCGAGTAACGCGAGCTCGTAGCCGCTTCGACACCTGCCCGCGATGACGTGACAGTCTTTTTGCTTGCAACTTCCCGACCTTATTTCCGAGTTCAGTACCACGAAGGCGCACCGCGCGCGCTGACATCTAAATTTATTTCTCGATAGTGGTGACTCGAGGTAGTTCCACCCCCTTCTTTGGCCACCGTGTTGGACGCCGCAGACTGTACAGGGATTCCGTTACAGCACGATCCGAAGCCGTTCGCAATCTCGTCTGCCTCTTCGTCACTTCCTGGCCCTCACTAACGGTCGATCTTTCTAGCCGCCACTGTCCCTGCTCTGCTTCTCCGACATGGAGGGCGCTTTTACCCACCTCGGAAACCACCTCATTTCCGACTCCGCTGCCGCTATCAAGGCCGGTGGCTCTGACGAGTTGTCGAACATCGACCCGGATGAGAACCTGCTGTACAGCGGTTATGGAGGACGTGGTGCTCGCGCTGGTTTGGGTAATGCAAGGCGCCGCCAAGATGACGAGGATAACGAGACCGAGGTCTTCGATGATGACGACGAGAGTCTGGCTAGTGTTCCCGTTGATGGTGTGAAGGCTCTCAAGTTGGATGCTCCAGAAGTAGAGAAGGAGCTTCCGGCGCATGCTTGCGCGTGAGTTATATCCCCACATCCAACCTGACGAATCTTGCTAACCAATTTCTACAGGTACTGCGGTATCCATTCTCCGGCTAGCGTTGTGAAGTGCCTTGCCTGCAACAAATGGTTCTGCAGCGCTCGCGGCAGCTCGAGCTCTTCTCACATTGTCAACCACCTCGTCCGCGCTCGACATAAGGAAGTGCAACTTCACCCTCAATCATCCCTGGGCGACACGATCCTCGAATGCTACAACTGCGGAATGAAGAATGTGTTTATGCTCGGCTTTATTCCGGCCAAGTCCGACACCGTGGTGGTTCTCCTCTGTCGACAGCCTTGTGCCGCATCCACCTCAACGAAGGACATGAGTTGGGACATCTCGAGATGGCAGCCCCTCGTTGAAGACCGGTCCTTCTTGCCTTGGCTTGTACAGCCACCCACAGACGCCGAGCAGCTTCGGGCGAGACATCTTACGCCTCCAATGATCGCGAAGCTCGAGGAGATGTGGAAGGAGTCACCTAGTGCTACCGTCGCTGACCTGGAGAAGGGCGTCGGTGTCGACGATGATCCGCATCCCGTGCTGCTCAAGTACGAGGATCCCTACCACTACCAGAACATTTTCGGGCCGCTCGTGAAGATGGAGTCAGATTACGACAAGAAGCTCAAAGAGGCGCAATCCGAGGACAATCTTACGGTTCGTTGGGATACTGGGCTGAACAACAAGCAGACCGCCAGCTTCATCTTGCCCAAAATCGAATCGGGCGATGTCAAGCTAGCAGTGGGCGACGAGATGAGGCTGAAGTACAAGGGCGACCTCCGCCCTGCGTGGGAAGGCGTGGGCTATGTCATCAAGATCCCAAACAACCAGTCCGACGAGGTTACGCTCGAGTTGCGGAAATCGGGCAATGACAAGGCGGTGCCCACCGATGTCACCACAAACTTCTCGGCAGATTACGTCTGGAAGGCTACCTCATACGACCGGATGCAGTTCGCCATGAAGACGTTTGCCGTTGATGAGATGAGCGTTTCAGGCTACATCTTCCACAAGCTGCTCGGCCACGAAGTTGCAGTGGCTCCGATGAAGACGCAGATGCCCAAGAGATTCCATGTCCCGGGTCTGCCAGAGCTGAACCACAGCCAGATCACGGCCATCAAGACGGTGCTGTCGACCCCGCTCAGTCTAATCCAAGGTCCTCCGGGAACCGGGAAGACGGTCACGTCTGCCACCATCATCTACCACCTGGCAAAGATGAACAACAGCCAGGTGCTAGTCTGTGCGCCTTCTAACGTCGCTGTTGATCAGCTCTGTGAACGGATCCACCGCACCGGTCTGAAAGTCGTCCGTTTGACGGCGAAATCTCGCGAAGATGTAGAATCCTCTGTCAGCTTTTTATCACTGCACGAGCAGGTCCGCATGAACGACTCAAACGCGGAACTCGCCAAGTTTCATCGGCTGAAAGCCATTAGCGGCGAGCTGTCTTCTTCGGACGAAAAGCGGTACAAGCAGCTGACGCGTGCCGCCGAGCGCGAGATTCTCAACAACGCGGATGTCGTGTGCTGCACCTGTGTGGGGGCCGGGGACCCGAGACTCGCCAAGATGAAATTCCGGAATGTGCTGATTGATGAGTCGACCCAATCCGCCGAGCCGGAGTGCATGATTCCCTTGGTCCTCGGATGCAAGCAGGTGGTGCTGGTTGGCGACCACAAGCAGCTCGGTCCCGTCATCATGAACAAGAAGGCGGCCAAGGCAGGCCTGAACCAATCCCTCTTCGAGAGATTGGTAAAGCTTAACCTGACCCCGATTCGGTTGAACGTGCAGTACCGCATGCATCCCTGCCTCTCCGAGTTCCCATCCAACATGTTTTACGATGGCTCCCTGCAAAACGGTGTCACGGTCACCGAACGTCTCAGAAAGGATGTGGACTTCCCCTGGCCAGTCGCCGAGATGCCCATGATGTTCTGGTCGAACAATGGCCACGAAGAGATCTCGGCATCCGGCACATCCTACCTCAACCGCACCGAGGCCGCGAACGTCGAAAAGATAGTCACCCGCTTCTTCAAGGCAGGTGTCAAGCCAAGCGATATCGGCGTCATTACGCCGTACGAAGGCCAGCGCAGCTACATTGTCAGCACCATGCAGAACACCGGCACCTGCCGCAAGGAGGACTACAAGGAGGTGGAGGTCGCATCCGTCGACGCATTCCAGGGCCGGGAGAAAGACTTCATTGTGCTGTCCTGTGTGCGCTCCAACGATAACCAGGGCATCGGTTTCCTGTCGGATCCTCGCCGACTCAACGTCGCGCTGACCCGGGCCAAGTACGGGCTAGTCATTATCGGGAACCCCAAGGTCCTCTCAAAGCACGAGCTGTGGCATCATCTCCTTGTTCATTTCAAGGACCGCAAGTGCCTGGTTGAAGGTCCCCTGACGAACTTGCAGACCTCGCTCTTGCAGTTCAGCCGACCCAAGACCGCCTTCCGTCCCCCTCGTCACGGCCAACAAACTCAGCACGTGGCTAGCGGCTACCGATACGGCGGCATGAATGGCTCGACCAGGGACTATGAGACGGGTTCAACGGTCTCGTACATCCCCGACGATGTGTCATCCATCCACAGCTCCACCTTAGGCGGCGCAGGATTGAGCTCGGCTTATCCCCACATGTTCTCGAACTTCCATCCCGATCAATGGCCGGGTTTGCCGGGTGTGGGTGCGCCTGCGGGTGCGGGCGGCCGTCCTGGCGCGAAAGCTCGCGCGCGGGGTACCGAGAGCGTCGCGGGCGAGAGTGTCGCCAACAGCGAGTTTACCGATGCAACCTCCAGCGTGGTTGGCGGCAAGGGTGTTGGCCAAGGAGGAGCCAGTCTCGGGGCCGGCCTTAGTGAGGCAATTGGCTCGGCCCGGCCGACGTCTTACAGCCAGAGCGATCGTCTCTTCAAGCAATATGTTGAGAGCGGTGGGCGCATGGGGGCCAGTAATGGGTACGGACGGCGGTTCGAGGACGACGAGAAGAGCGTCAGCACCGCTTTCGCCAGTCAGATCGGATCCGGGTTCGACTGAGCATCCGAGGGAGATCGTTTATTGGTTTGTCAGGAGACAAAACTAAGGGACAGAAACAGGCACCACATTACATCCTAGGAGCAGCTGCCTGCCTGCCTGCTCGCCCTCGGGCCTCCAGACCTCGGATGCAACCTCGAACCCGCAGGAGTCGCCGGACTCGCAGACCAGGAAGAGCCGGGAAGATGCTTCTCAAGAGCACGCCCTCTCGACCAGTCGGGTATTCCCCCCTGCGCCGTTCGCCTCGTACTGGCCGGAGGCACTGCTCGGGCCACTGCGCCTGCCATCGTTAGCAGGCGACGTTCGTGGCCCCTTGGCCGATATGTTGGCCGGCGACGAGAGTTTGCTAAGAATTGTTAGGCTGTTATGTTCAACGTCAAGGCGCTCTCCGGAGAGTAGCTGGTAGCGGAGCTAGTGGTCGAGCAGGCAGCGGAGAAGTCGGTGGGTGCCCGTTCGAAACGGGCTTTGCTGTTCTCCGCCTGGTGACTCGAAGGGCGATTTTGGCAGCCATGGAGGAGGTGGAACTGAAAAAGGAAAAACGACACTCATTTCTACCGCCGATACATTCACTTCGCAACGGAGAAACTGGATGCCCTGGTTTGGGATTCCAGGTGGTCAAGACTGCACCCAGCCACTCGTTTCTGGGGCAGTTGATTTCAGCAAAATGAGAGTGGTCAGATAGGTAAACAGACAGACAGAGGCAGCTGATGCATTCATTCGTTTGCACACCAATTGAGCACCACATCAGCATGCTTCCATATGAGCAGACCCAGAGAGGGCCATCTGCTTTTATCCCCCTTTGCGCTTAGAGCGGCTAACTCTCTGGCACCCAAGTCCAGAACTGACAATCTGAACGGGTTCTGGACTTTGCGCGGCATCTGGAGGGCGCTTCAGTCGACCACTCCCAATCTTCCGCTCAGTCAACGTCAGCCATGACGAGTGAAACACAGCCATGTCTTGGCGGCATGTGATACGTCATCGGCGCCTAAAGATCATGCCGCATTCAAAGATCGTGAAATTCATTCAGAATTGTAGTTGTTTGAGATCTTTTTGCTCTGTTTATTTTTAATTTCTCTTGGAGTTCTTCGTTACTTTACTTTATCTCCTAGTCGTTTATTGCTGCCCGACGGTCGCAATGCCGTGGTGACTTTCGACCTTTGTGTGACCGTCCTTCAGCCTGCCACGTGCAGTCCCTTAACTTACAAGGACACAGCCACCCTCTTTGCAGCTGGCTCTGCATCATCACGTTCTGCGGTTCATATTTATTTCGCACTAGATATCAGACTATTCCTAAACCCTTCTTTGCATCACGGAGCTGTGCTCATCAGGTCCTACCCGTTTGTATCTTAAACTACCAGCAACAATGGCCTCCGCACCCCAAGCCGTCCCAGGCGCCGTTCCCATCGACGGAGGAGATTCCGCCAAGCGGCCTCCGACGGCGACGACAGTCGGGTCTGCCGGCTCCGCACCGTCCCAGACGGATACGGCAGCCGTAACAGGCGATGACGGGGTCAATCCGCTAGAGTTCGACGGCTCAGTCGACAGCAACCACGACCTGCCCACCCTGGAAACCATCCGCAAGATCGACAACTACGTCGTGCTGGACCGCGACGGCAAATCCCACACCTTCCGCAGCCTCTACACGGGCCGCCACACGGCACGCCGCGTCCTCATTATCTTCATTCGGCACTTCTTCTGCGGGGTAAGTAAGCTCACTCTCACTCTCACTCCCACGCCACCACCTACCCTCACCATCCCTCCACCACCCATGACTGACTGACTGTCTGTCTGTCCCGTGCGTGTGTCTGCGTGCACAGAACTGCCAAGAATACCTCCGCGCCCTCTCCGCCTCCAGCATCACGCCCTCCTCGCTCCTCGCCCTTCCCTTATCAACCTTCATCTGCGTCATCGGCTGCGGCGACCCGGGGCTTATCGACATGTACGCGGCCGCCACCAACTGCCCGTTCCCCATCTACGCCGACCCGACGCGCAAGCTGTACGCCGAGCTGGGCATGGTACGCACGCTGGCGCTGGGCCAGCGGCCCGCGTACATGAAGCAGCACCTCCTCAAGAGCAGTCTGCAGTCGATCGCGCAGGGGCTAAAACAGATTCCAAAGGGGCTGGCGTTGAAGGGCGGGGATAGCAAGCAGATTGGCGGGGAGTTTCTGTTTGAGCCGGTGGATGTTACGACTCCTGTGAGTACTACTGCCGCCGGGGGTGAGGATGAGGTAGGTCCCCCGCGAGCATGGGAGGAGGCGGAGACGGAGAAGCGGAAAAGGGTGTCGGAAACCAGCCTGGACGGGAAGGGAGAGCCGGGGAACGAGGGGGAGGATAAAGTGGTGACGTGGTGCCACCGGATGAAGACGACGAGGGATCATGCCGAAATCCCGGAGTTGATGGAGGTGTTGGGGCTGGATGGGCATGGGCGGCCGGTTGGGGATCGGGAGAGCTGGGAGCGGGCTTTGAGGGAGCGGAAGGGGACCGGGAAGAGCTTGGCGCGGCGGATTCGGGAGATGAATGCTGAGGCTTGGGTGGCGTAGCAGGGTTATGCTCTCGTTAGGTCGAGAGTCGTCGATGGTAGTTGCAGGAAGAGATAGGGGTGGAGGTTGGGATATGGAAGGAGAGGGGATCTTTGGGCAGCTTCAGCTTTGGCCTGGTGTTAGGGTCGAGTTGGGGATCTTTGTCGATCTGGGCGTTAAAGTATTGTTATACTGACGAATGATACCAATTTCCCTTTTAATGACATGGGCGTCAGAATATTCCTGTCTAGGCTCAAGGCCGGGCTTGGGTTGTGCAGGAAGCTCGGCTGTCGTGCGACGGGCATGACATGTTTGACAAAAGCAGCGAAGTATCCTCCGCCGCCAGTTGTCCAAAGTGAGCGGCTGATTGTCCCGGCGAAAGACATGGTCGTGCATGTACGAGCTCATCTCAACAGTCGGGCTACGTGGGCGCTGTTTTGATGGTAGATCAAGGCGAGTTGCAACCAACCATGCAAACCACTGCAGCCCATCTCTCCAATGTTTGCTGTTGGTGCATGCTTGCCACTGAAGCTAGCAGAGCTGCCGTTCGTGAGATGTTGCGCAGAATGGCGGATTGCTTGCTCTTTCATTCCCCCTTGAACTATCTCTCTCTTCTTGCCTGTCTGAGACTGTGCGCCCTCGTCCATCACATGCCATGCCGGACTCTGAACAACAAAACGATGCGACGATACTCAGGACACCATTATGTCAACCGTGTGCACCATCACAGGTAGCCCGAACCTCTACGGCCTCGGCATCCGCGTCTCGTTCTACCTCCTTTGGTTCTTTATCCCCCTCGCCGAGCGGTGGCATGAACGCCACGCCCAAGTGCCTCGAACCGCCGAGCTAATTCTAGCGTATGCCGTCTTTATTGGTCTGGTTTTGGCGGTGTCGGACGGGTATCTCTTTGCCGTCGAGGTCTATGTCGCATTGCTGCTCATCTCGACAACGGTCTTCCTCCTCGTCCCTCGCCACACACGGTACTTCGTGGGCTGGATCCGCCCGGACTTGGGCTTGGGCACCCGGCGTGGCAGCTTCGGTATTGTTGGAGCTATCCGGTTCTTGTTCGTGCTCATAGTCGTCAGTCTGCATCTGTGGTTCTGGTCATCCGGCGTCGAGTCGACATCCATCGACCGTAACTTGAGGAATTTGGGCGGGTGTTGTCCGTGTCAACCACCCCAGCAGCTCGGCTTTGCTTTCGGCCCCGTCGACATGCACAGCGGCGGGTTCCGGACCACAAACGGCCTGCTCATGCTGGGACTTCTCCTGGGAGGGCTGCTTGTTGGCGCTATGAAAGCGGGAGTCATCAGGAGGAAGAGGTCGAGACGTAGAAGGAGAGCCAAGTATGTAAAGGAATGCAGTCGGATCTCCTTGCTAATGCCGCGGTTCTTGCGAAGGCAGGTGCCCTAAGCTGACCGTCACAGCCGCTTTCCCATTGCCGTCCTAAAAGAGGTCCAAACCTTCGGTGGCCTAACAGTTGCGAGCCTCCTCGTCGCTGCTATTGAGCTGACTATCCAGTGGAACGGGATCTCGGCTGGTGTCAACCAGGTGAACACGGCCACACAGTTGATCCCCCTTGGCATTGTCATAGGGCTGATCCTGGCGTTCCTATATGATCTGAGAAACGGCTGCCCCGGAAGAGGAGAGACTAGCAGCAGGGGAAGCAATACCACTGGGGGCAGGAGCGGTAACGGTAACGGTGGGATAGACCCCACTGGCTCGTCGACGTATTGGTGGGGGGAATACCCTGTGAGATTCGCAAGGTCAGTTCATCCCTTAGGTATACTGGAGGAGTTGGACAGAAGATGGGACTTACGATGAACTCTAGCCCGAGGCGTCTTCCCGGCCCTTCTATTCCTCGTCGTTCATCTCCCGCCACCTCTCCAGCCGATTCTCCGGCTCCTTCTCCGGCTCCGGCTCCGGCCTCTTCTCCTCCTCCAGCTACTCCTCCACCTCCGCCTCCTGTTCCCACGCCGCCTCCCAATTCAGAGTCTTCAGATACAGCACAACCGCCAGGTGCTGCAGGACCATCAACCACGGCAGAGCATCCAGCAACCCCAGAACCTCATCAATCACCTGCTCCGACGACGTCCGCGTCACCCCAACCAGCTCAGTCACCCGAGGGACCCATTATTATTGACGTGTCTCCTACCCAGCGGCCGGCAACAGCTATGACGAGGCCGGAGAGCGCACCGACTCAGTTATCCGGGGAACCACCTTCTGTTTTTGATGTGTCACCCACCCGACGTCCGAGGCTGGTGGGAGGCGTGTGGACCCTGTGAGAATCGATATAAACCGAGCTTCTCATCAACTGTTGCCAACGAGAGACCCGGCCAACGCTGGTGGATTGGTACCCGGCAGATCTAACCGGTTTGGTCTGTCCAAAGTAATTTCCAAGGCTACCTATCTTGAAAGTCAGAAAGCTCACCACCAAGCCCCTGAAAACTGGCGAATCAGTTCTGGGTCACAATGAAAGCCAGCTCCGCCGGGCACAAAAGGGTCTTGAGGGCGCCATGGCCGAGCGGCCAATACACCGAAACAGGTCACCAGCGTCGTCGGAAGTGAGAGAATAGCCGTTCCTACAGTGTGGGCTGTCGTAGGGCAGGCACCAGAAGCTAACGCAGTGTCCAAGATGACACCATGAGACGAAACGGGAAGTCAATCGACGCTGCCGCACCAGACTACGGGGCTTCAGCAGTATACGACGGAGTCATGAGCAAAGAATGTCGAAGAGCATTTCAAATTGCCAGTCATCCACGTCGTTCGCCAGAGAATTCTCAGTACAAACTTCCGAAATGCCACGGCATTTGATCCTTATAAGAGCCCTGAGTCGAGCGAGTTAAGGCAACCTGAACCCTTATGGCCGGGCAGTCGGTCGCACCTTCCTTCGTCGTTGATAATCAGGCAACCAAACCCAATATCCATGCCCAGATTGATATCGACAATCAAACTAGTGGTTGATTCTTCCTTCTCGTCCACATAACAGCGCTGTGCTGGTCCCAGTTATATGTTACCTTACCTTCGCTCTCAGCATCAAGGCAGTCAGAATTCCTAGGAACACGTACATCGTCTTTTACATCGTATACGTTCATTGTACCCTCATCATGCGTCCATCTACAGATATACCGCCGATTGAACCATGGACCGAGAGACTGCGGACGACCCGAGCGCGGAGCCTCAAAGGGTCCCCGAAACAGCAGCGTTCTGGCCGCCTCCCTTCTCCGAGACCGACAAACCCCAGCAGCACAGACATCGTCGCCTCTTCCTCTTCGCCAAGCAAGCACAAGTCAAAGTCCAAGGAGAAATCACTTCAGTCCTTCCGCGAGCGCCTCAAAACGCCGGCTAAGAAGCTCACACGCCTATCGCCCGTCGACGGTGCGGAAGCTAAGAGACCTCCGGCCAAGCCCTCCGTCGCCCCCTTTTTCAAACGTATCGAGGCGGCCTTCCAAGGCAAGCCCACAACCACAGCAAAATCCAACAGACCCGTCCCTGCAGCGCAGGAACCACCCCGTGCCCGTTCGCCAGACGCAGAAGACATGATCAACCAACTGAAGGGTACGTCCAACCATGACGCCACTCACCGCTTAACTCTCCAAACTAACCACACCCCCCTTTTGCGTTGTCTGTCTGTAGAACACTACCTCCGCACCGCAACCAATCTGCACACGCAAGCAACGATGCGCCTCAGCCAGACGCACGCGGACCTCAACCGCAAGCTGACGCAGTCCCTGGTCAAGGACGACGAGGCCTTCCTCGCCGACACGGAGGCCCGCATCAAGAAGCTGTCCCAACCGCTGGACAAGTTCCGCATTCGCTCGCAGCAGCGCGACGGCGACGGCGCGCTCCGCACCGAAGAGAACAACGTGGGCGAGCTGGTCGCCCGGGCGGAAGAGCAAGTGCGGCAGTTTGAGAAGGACATGGCCGCGCTGTGGAAAGAGTGGGCTGTTGCTGAGGGCGAGGTACAGAACTTGTTGCGGACGGTTGTTCTTCCTTCTGCTCCTGCTGCTGCTGCGTATTCGGGACAGGGTAGTGGTGGTGATGAAGGGGAGGAGATGCTCAGGTGGTTTAGGGAGGTGGTCGAGAGGGAGATTACCGAGGCTGAGGAGGAGGTCGTCGAGATTGGAGAGGAGGCGGTGGCGATGATGAAGGAGGTTGAGAAGGTGAGTTTGTCGAGAGCGAGCGAGCGAATTCGAGTCGGAGAGAGCTAACAGAATCACAGGACTTCAGGAAAGCTACCCTGCCTGACTTGCATATTTTCTTTCAGTCTATTGACGAGCCGTGAGATTGTCATGGGAATATGAGCTGGTGATTTACTTTCATTTTGGCCGGGTTGTGTCGCTGCCTTCTTTGCGCCCTTTTCCAGTCTAAGCTTTAATCGTCTTGCATTCGTCGCTCTAGACCATGGGTCAAGCTTATGGGTCAAGCTTATGGGTCATCATATGTCTATTCCCATGCTGCAAGTTGTACGGAGTAACTTTCGTGATCAGCTAGATATTGCTGAATAATCCCATGCATATGCATGAGGTAACCTCTTAGTCTGAGGTAAATATGCTCTGCTACGGACCCATTTGCTCCATAACCTGATCTCCCTGAACGCCCTGCCGAAACCCTCTTTTGACAACCCTTCACCCAACTCTATGCAGGATGCAATGGTAATCGACCCCAAATAACATATTTACTGCTCCTCGTCCACCACAACAGCCCAAGGATGCTGCTCTTTGCCCCACATGATATCGGCCACCCACCCCTTAAGCTTGGCCGTGTAATGGCCAGCGTGTCCCTTAACCATGGGGATGTGGACGTCGTAGTCGCGGTGGCGGATCTGTGAGACGGGACAGACGAAGAACTAGAAGAACATCAGCAACCAGCCCAGAGAATGGAGGAAGGGACACGAAAACGGAAATAGGGCGAAACACATACCGCGGTACCAGCGGCAAAGGCCTCGATCAGCCTGCCCTCCTTATCCGCCTCAATCACCTCGTCAATCGTATACTTCCTCTCGACAACCTCCAGTTCGTCCGCCAGCCTCTCCCGCGCCAGCTCCACGATACTCCGCCGCGTCACGCCGTCCAGGATAAGCTTGTCGTCCAGCGGCGCCGTCACCAGCTGCAGCTTGCCCCCTTGCTCCTCCTTCGTCCGCCACAAAACAAAGAAGTTGCTCGCCCCGGCCTCGGTGCAGTACCCCTCGGGCCCGTACAGCCACAGGATCTGCCCGAACCCGCGCTCGCGCGCCTCGTTAGTCGCCAGCAGGCTCGGCCCGTAGTTGGCGCCCACCTTCGCGTACCCGAACCCGCCGACCCACGCGCGGATCATGTCCTCCGGGTTGGTGTGCAGCTTCATGCCGCCCGGCGGCGCGTCCATGCGCGGCATGAAGGACGCCGTGATGAAGAGCAGCGCCTCCTTGGGCGCCTGCACGCCCAGCTGCGGCTGCGTGCCGATCACGGCGGGGCGCAGGTACAGGTAGGAGCCGGGGCGCGAGCGCGGCAGCCATTTGGGCCCGTCGACGGCCATGAGCGCGAGGATGAGCTTTTCCAGCTCGGCGGGGTCGAAGCCCGGGAGGGAAATGCGCAGCGTCGACATGAGCATGCGTTTGGCGTTGAGGTCCGGGCGGAAGAGCCGCAGCCGCCCGTCGTGGCCGCGGTAGGCTTTGAGCCCTTCGAAGCACTCCGTCGCGTAGTGCAGCACCGAGGCGGTCGGCATCAGCGTGAGCGGCCCATACGGCTTCAGCTCGGGCGCCGCCCAGCCGGTCGAGGCTTTCCAGCTGCAGGTGATCATGTGGTCGGTGCAGATGGTCTCGGTGCCCGAGGTGGCGGTGGCTTCGTCTGGCACCTGGCGGGCGGTGGGGTCGGCCCGGGTGATGATCAGTTTGGAGGCGTCGAGGCCGGGAAGGCTGTCTTTGCTGCCGTTGGCGTGGTGGCCGTTAGCCGAGCCGTTGTTGCTGGTGAGGGCCGGTTGCTCGGCGATCCTCTGCTCCATGGCGGTGGAGGTGAGGTTCTCAGTTGGGGAACCTTGAGAGATCATTTTGAAATCTTCTGAGTGCTTGTGTCCGTGCTAAAAGGACGGATGTGTGTGGATGGTGAAAGGAACAATGTCAGTGGCTAGGAGGATATGGCCTGTGCACCAGACAAAGGAATGGATATGTGTAGAGTAAGAGAGTGAGGACCATGAGAGGAGTCACGGGGGCGTTGAACTTTTAACTCTCGGTTTAAAAGTTTATGAGACGAACTGGAGTCCGGATACCGGCTTCGACATCTGCTTGCTAGAGACTGATTGGCCCATTGAGACGTCCGAGCGAGTTTATCCACCTGCACGGAGTCGAGGATAGGGCGTAGGGACCTTGTGGAATCTTCTGCCGCGACGCACTTACACGACTCAAGGCCGAGATGCCGGTTCTCATTGAGCCGGAGGTTACCGCGGCCCGTCCGCTAGTCGGATGTCCCCCCCGGGTCTACAGAGAATACTGCCACTGTTCATTGTTATATTGTAGACGACCTATAAATACGTCCCTGCAGCTTGCGCTCAGGTACGTTCATTATCACCATGATGCAAGCTCTGAGCACCGGAGCCTGAACTCAAGCGGCTCGAGCGGCGAGTTTCAACATCGACAAGGGCCACTTATGAGTCAAGGTGGGCGGCGAGAATTCCGGGCCTGATGTCTTTCTTGGTCCGCGCGGACCGAGTCCCCGATTCCACGACCCGGTGGAGTCCGTTCACATACACAGTAGGCGGGTTTGCTTGGTGCAGAGCCTCGACTTACAGTACATTGGACGCATGACGAGGAGATCACCAGATCAATCGACGCTTTATGGCGTAGCGAAGTTTAGCCCATTACACTTTGTCTCCCCGGAAACCCGATACAACGCGCGAAAAAGCGGTGGGATTTCCTCGTTGATTGCCTTGATCGGAAGTCAGATCTTGAATCAATTGGCCCGCAGATAGCCGCTCATAAGCGTGATAGCTTGCGCTATGATAAAGAGCCCCGCCCGCCCAATCAGACGCTTATCGCTGTGCCCCGCGCCGAGACAAGAGGTCCAGGAAATGTTCCGCAGTCTAATTGCTCCGAAGATAAAAGCTACACCCGGCCGCTGGTCCGGGCGAGCTCCCCCGCCGTGCGACCCGACCGTGATCGGCAGCCGGTGTCAAGTGCTTGCCGCGGGCGGTTAACATGATCATCAGTAGGGGACGGGCGCCAAGAGACTGGGTCAGATCAAGTCAGCTGAACCGTCATCGCGCGCTTTAAGTTTCTTTCTTCGACCAGGACCGTCGCTGCTCCCCATCTCACCGGCCGCTCCTCTCTCACTTCGAAACTCGCACTCTGAGCTCGCAGCTTCCATGAGCGACTGCCAAACTCGACTACCGGCCCGGCCTCCGCTGGCGCCCCCGGCGAACGTTCCACGTGGATTCCGGGCTGTCCACCGGACCCGAACCAAGACGTCAACGATTTCGGACAGCCAAGGTTACTCGTCAAGAAGACCGGACTATCCAAAGTGCCCTCACGCGTGCTGACACGCGGCGAAGCACGGTCGCCTATACGCGACTGCCAACTCACCGTTTCAACCTCGGTGGCCGTTGGTGTGGTTGTGGACGGCACGCCGCTCCGTGGCCGGGACGGGACTGATTAAGACGCTTCGAGATGGTTGCTCTCTCGATATGTTATAGTCCTCTTCTAGAAAGAGCCGCGCCCATCGTGGATGAAACTGCGATTCTTGATCTGCGTGATCGCCACCGACTTTGAGGAGTCGCTCAAGATATATCTCAGAGGTGAGACCATATCTGGAATTTCACCCCCCACGGGTAAACGACGCTCTGCATCGAGTGATGCCAGATGGCACGACGGAAGAACAGATTGCTGCATGATGGGGTCCTGCCGCCGTGATTGGGTCCCGCACTCATTGGCGATGCTGTGGTGCAGTTGTGGCCCAACCTCCATGCCTGAGCTCTCGTCAGCTTCATCAGCGCACTCCTGAGTGTCTGTCCATAATATCTCTTGTCTCTCTTGTGGGAGCAACTGTTTCGTTTTTTTTCAAGGCAATTCCATGCAGTTTTAGTTCAGAGCAGTTCTTGATGGTTTTGTCATTTGAAAAACCCCTTTTTCCTTCTCTTCTTCCCTCGCGACCCGGCCATCGCCATGTCCAAAGACGCCAAAGACCCGAAGCATAGATCCGACAGCTCCCGCCAGCCTCAGAGAAAAGACTCGTTGTCCTCCATTCTTTCATGGGCCGCATTGCATGGCAAAATCACGGCTTCCAAGACACCGCCAATGTCCTCGTCTGCTTCGCAATCCCCTCAGACATCCATTGGCAACGGCGCTTCCAAACCGCGAAGACACAGCCACAGCGCCAGTACCGAGACAAAACCGAAGGCACGTAGAGGTTCCACCACATTGCGAAAGCTCTCGCTTTCGAATTCGCCGGCGAGCCAGGTCGGGCCTAGTACTAAGACGAGACATGCAAAGACTTCTATGGCAATCGATCCGAAAGCCTCTCCAGGGACCTCCAAGTCAGGAAAGGATGGCTCCTCAGAAGAAGTCAGCCAAACTGCCTCCGAAAGCACGGGTGGAAAGGACACGACTCAGACTCGGCTCGCGCAGGGTCCTCAAGACAAGCCAAGGTAAAGCGCGAGGTCTTGGAGACTCGTCGTTTGATACACTAACACGCACATCTCTAGGTCTGCTAGTGCTCCAATTCCCATCAAGTCAATTCTTCGTGTCTCGAGCCCAGACGGGTCCAAGCGCCCAAGGCAGTTTGTCAATCCGGAGACCGGAGAGCCAATCAGCCCGGGACTGCCCGCCTCCTGCCCTGAGATGGGAGGCGTGTCGCCTGACTCACCCCCCGGTTCAGATCCGACGTCACCCATGAACAGGCCCATGTCTCCAGGCGCGACCGTCCGCTTCGCCAAAGCAACGATCCACCGAGTCGAAGTCGGCCCAGGCCGGCGCTTCCTTCCCGTCAAGCGCAAGAGCAAGAGCACCCTGACTTACATTTCCCCGCTTGACCCCGGCACCCAACAGAGCGCTCCCAAGACGATGCTGCAGAGCCCTACCAAGCTGCGCCGACACCAGGAAAACCAAAAGGCCATGGGGCGCTACTGGATGCGGACCGAGGAGGAGGAGGCCCAGTGGAGAGCCGAGGCGGAGCGCAGAGCCCAGGAGGAGGCAGAGAGGTACCGTAACGAGCCCGCCAGCCCTCCCCCTGCGTCTGTTTCCCCCAAGTCAGGTGTTGAGGGTTCCCTAGCGGATAAGGTCAAGGCCATCGACAAGCTGCCTCCCTTGGATAGTGATCCGTCTGTGGATAAGGTGGACGAAGAGCTAGCGGATTCCGAGATTTCCAATTCCGACGAGGATTCAGGGGTGAAGTGTGATCAGGGGGCGGAGGAGACGGAGTCTGTTACGTTGACGGACTCAGCTGAGGGCCGAAAGGTGGTTGACAGGCCTGAGACAGCCGGAGCGGGAAAGGGGGTTGCAGAAGAACCCAAGATCACGGACATGCAAGCTCAGGTTTCTGTGGCAGAGCCAGATGAAGTCAAACCTACCTCTACTCCCTCCGAGCAGGCCAATAGAGAGGTGCCCAACTCAGTGCCGGCAATCGCAGTGGCAACGACAGCAGAAGCCAAAGCCTCGGTTGCTGCAACCCAAGCGCCAATGGCAGCGGAAGCTCAACCATCGGCAAGAAAGGATGCCAAGCTTGCGGAGTGCAGATGCTTCTCTGAGAGGCTTGCAGAGAAGCAAGCGGCAGAAGAGAGAGCAGAAAAGGCGGCAAGCCCAGTCGGCGAGTCGAAGGCAGTTGTAAACAACAAGCCCAGCAAAGACAATCCGGCCCACGTCTCCTCCGGCTCATTCTCAAAGGATAAGACAGAAGCAGCGACCGGCCGGTCAAGCAGTCTCAGCACAAGCAGCCTCGACAGCTCCTCCAGTTCAAGCTCGACTTCAAGATCGGCAGCACGACTGCGACTCGCTAAAGCCCCATCTAGGGGGGATAAAGGAAAAGAAAGTGAAGAAAACAGAGAGAGGCCGAGACTGGTGTCATCATCAACTGCCAGAGCTTCTTCTTCTCCATCATATTCGTCCAAATCATCAGCGGGAGGCAGCAGTAGCAGCAGCAGGGCAGACAGACCCCGAACTACTACAAGGAACAGTCACGGTCACGGTCACGGCAGCAGCAGCAGCAGCAGCAGCAACCACTTGCATTTGTCTGGGCGCAGGGGCAGGCGGTATTCCGGGGATCATAGGCAGGGGATTCTGGCTTAGTCACGTTCTCTTTTTCTTTTCTTCTTTTCGATGAGCGTTTGTGCATCTCGGAGTTCTTTACAGTTCTTTTTCTATCTGTTTTACAACTCCTACTACCCACGGCGGCACTCTCCTCTCTTTTGTTTGTTCCTTTCTTTCTTTCTCTCTCTATGTTCCGTTCTGTCTGCTCTGCATTCAAGGTGTTCAAACATTTGTTGCATGATATGGTTATGACCTCAGCCTCAGTTGCTGCTTTCCTTTCTCAGGAAGTCTTGAAGAACATCTCTGGGCGGTGCTTTGGCACATCATGAAACAGCCCACTAGTTACCAGACAGCCTGCATTCTGCCAGCGAAATAATGAATGAATCACGTCGCCATTCACTTATCATAATGCAATGTATGCTAGGATATCTCTCATGCCATATGTCCCATCCAAACGCCGGTTCCTTCTCTGATATCCGCCGACCACCAATTAGCTCGGGATGCATGTTCGCTCAGCCGAGCCACATAAGTCCCTGGGAGCGACCCATCCTTCTTCTATAATCACCAAGCGCTCTCATTAACTTCTCCCACTCGCGGCTGCACCCTGGAATAAATGGGCCTGCAAGGGGGGAGGGTCAGCGATTCCGCAGACTCGTCGTGACGATCCCTTCATCAGCCGCCGGCAGCTTCTTTGCCCCCGATGACCGCCCTAACCGTAGCCCTCATACCTCGCACGTCTTCCTACTCCCTCACATCAACCCACCCAAAACCACCTTACCCACATTCGCCACCTCTGCCTTGACCCCGGCCCGCCCGGACTCCTCAAACTCCCTCACCACCCCCTGGATAAACAGCTTCTTGATCTTGCTATCCGCCTTGGTAAACAGCTCGGCCACCGACCCGCTGCACTCCCTCGGCGTCGGCAGCAGGCTCAGCAGCCGCGCGTACGTGTCGATCAGCACGTCGCACAGCGTGGCAAACGTCTCGAAGAAATCCGGCTCGAACGGTAGCGTCGGGGTCAGCAGGTACGTGTACTCCTCCCCGGGCAGCAGATCCACCTCGCTCGCGCCAAACGCCATCACGCTCCCCGCGGGCGGGCCGGAGTCCCCTGCCGCGCTGAAGGAGGAGACGGTGGCGCTGGCGGCGGCGCCGGTGTTGCTGTCGACTTGCTCGAGCGGATACCCTCCCCCCATATCTCCGTCGCGCCCTGCCGCGCTGCTGCTTCGCCTGCCCTTGGAGACGGGCGCAGCGGCGCGGCGGAACATTTGCGGGATGCGGGTCCGTGTGAGGGATGTGGCGGCGGTGCCGTTTTCGGAGTGAATTTGTTGGAAGGTGTCGAATTCGGTCAGGAGGGTGTTGAGGCTGCGGAGGAACTCGACCGGCGTGCTGGAATTGAGGTCGATCACGGCGGGGAGGGAGATGCCAAGGAGGAGGTAGTTTGTCGCGCGGCGGCCGAGCTTGCGCGGGTCGAAGTAGGCCATGCGCTGGAGGTCGGGCTTGTCGAAGAGGAGCGTGTTGAACCAGTAGATGCGCCCTTCGTGGCTGCTTTGGGTTGTTAGCGAGTGTGTGTGAGATGTGGGGGAGGGATTGGGCCTGGGAATGGGCTTGGGCTTACGCCTTGCGGAGGTACTCGAGCGTTGATATCCTCTTGTTGGCCGTCTCTTGTATGTGTTGGTGGACGACGCCCAGCTCGCTTTGTTGGGCACCGCTGCCGCCGCTGAGCATGGAGGCCGAGACTGACATGCCAACAGGGTAGCCGGATACCGGCGTCACAGCGCCGCGACTGAGCATCTTGGAGAAGCCGTCACCGGTCCTGGGGGAGGGGTCGGGGAGCTTTAGCGCGGTATTTTCGGAGAATTGGAGGGCATCCGAGAGCCGACGCGCATTACCAGAGGCGGCGGCCCAGTAGCCATCGGCTGGCGGTCCGGTACTTGGGAGTTTCCTCTTACCGGGCGATGTTGAGAACAACGATGGTTTGCGGCCGAACGAGGATTTCCGGTCCTTGTGCAACACTTTTTGTTGCAGGGCGCTGCCGCCAGCGACGTCTCCGCCCGAGGTGGTCGGTCGCTGGGATTTGCCGGTCGGTGATGACGGAGCGGTTTGTTCAGTTTTGGAGTCGTAATTGTTGCCGCCGCCGCCAAAGAGGGTCGAAAAGAAAGGGGCGGCGGTCTGCGTCGGAGTGGCTGCCGAGTGCTGCATGTCGCGCGTTCAGGGTTTAGCAACGCCGCGATATCATTTGCTGTCGTGGCGTTAGCGTCCCCAATTGGGTAGGAAGCGCTGACAGGGTTGGAAGGCGCAACCAGGGTCGTCAGCAGGGGTTAGGTTTAACTCCAGAAACTTGGAAGGAGACTGTGGTAAATCTTCAACAAGATAGAGCGGCTATATAAACCTAAATCAGGAAGAAGAAGTTAGAGGTTTGAGGCAAAAAAAACGAGACGCGGCGGCCCGCTGCTGTTGAGGATTCCGAAATGATCACACAAGATGAAAACAAGGCGACCACCCAGGATCTCCCACGCTCCGCTTCCAGGGTCTCCCATAGCGTTTCGGCTCTTCCTGTGCTGTTACCATTCATCCAGCTTCCCCCAACCCAAGTCAATGTCGTGCGTGGGTGATCACAGCATGACCATCTTTCGTTGCAGATTCAGCCGCCAGCATTAACCTGCTTGAGCCTGGGTTCTTGGACTCGGCTGGTTTTGGCCATCCACCTATTGCAGACTCAACGTATGGGACCAGTGTTGGACCCGGGAAGTTGATCAGTATGCGATGCCCTTGACACTTGTATTCTGTGTCGTTGGGTGAGCTTGTGATGTGTTCCATGTTATTTGCCCTGCTTCGCATCCATATCCGTCCTGGGTTTGAGATCCAGCATCAAGGGAACACCTAAGGTACCTACCTAACTACGTACCAGGTAGGTATTGCGGGGCTTCATTCATCAGTGACTTGTGTGGGGGAGGGGCATTGCACCCAGGAGGGGTTAGCAATGCCTAAGAAAACGGTGGTGCAGGGCAGGTTCAAGCTGGCAACCTCGCTTGCAAGCTTGTGATGCAATCTTAAATGAGCCACTTTGCTCGACGGAGTAAGGACATCTCATCTCAAACACATCATTGTTATTTGTTCATTTGCAGCTTATTTGAGTCGCTGCTTGCATCATTCCAAACCACTTGACAGAGTCAAACTGTCCTAGCAAACATCTCTTGCACACTCTGTTGGCCCAGCACTAGACTCGCAAGCAATGGCTACCACAAATGAGACACTCCCCCCTGGTGATCCTGCTCCGGAGCTGCTCGAAGGACGCCTGTGGGTTGATGGCTGCTTCGATTTCTTTCACCACGGTGAGTTGGCCTCTCGTTACCTTCCACCATACTGGCATATCGCTAAATAGACAATTCAGGACATGCTGGAGCCGTGGTGCAGGCCCGCCAGCTCGGCGACGAGCTCTACGTGGGAGTCCACTCTGACGAGGCCATCCTCGAAAACAAAGGTCCCACAGTCATGAACATGAAAGAGCGGTACCTCTTCTCCCTACCACTTCCCCAGCCCATCAATCACTGACAGCATCCCATCAGCCTCCTCGCGACAGACGCGTGTCGCTGGGTAACCAAATCCATCCCAAACGCGCCCTACGTGACCCAGCTCGACTGGATCAGCCACTTCGGATGCAAGTACGTGGTGCACGGCGACGACATAACGTCTGACAGCAGCGGCGAGGACTGCTACCGCTTCGTCAAGGCGGCAAACCGGTTCAAGGTGGTTAAGCGCACGCCGAGCATCTCGACGACTGATCTCGTGGGGCGCATGCTGCTGTGCACTAAGGGACACTTTATCAAGTCGCTTGAGAAGATGCTGGCCGGTGAAGAGGGGCCGGGGACGGAGGAGGAGAGGAAGGCGAATGGCGAGGCGATGCGGGAGAGGATTAGATTGTACGCAACGGATGAGACGGCCAAGAAGCCCGGAGCGGATGTGTGGTTCTGGGGCCCGCAGGGCGGGTTTAGGGAGCTGTTTCGTGGTGTCGGCCCGAAGCCCGGCCAGAGGATTGTGTATGTGGATGGCGGGTTTGATCTGTTCTCGAGCGGCCACATCCAGTTCCTGCGTCTGGTGACGGAAGCGGAGGAGGAGTTGGCCAGGAAGGATGGTTGGTACTCGGAGCAGGCTGTGAACGAGAGGCGAGGCAAGGGGGCCGATTACGGGCCTGCTTTTGTTGTTGCCGGTGTCCATGACGACGAGGTCATTAACAAGTGGAAGGGAGTCAACTACCCCATCATGAACATCTTTGAGCGCGGCCTCTGCGTTCTTCAATGTCGGGTGGGTAGAGGTCCAGAGCTGCTCAAGGAGATCACTGCTGACATGACAACAGTATATCAACACCGTCATTTTCGGCGCGCCCTTCACTCCGACAAAGAGCTACCTTACCTCTCTCCCCTGGGGCACCCCCGATGCTGTCTACCACGGTCCAACGTCCTTTATGCCCTCCACAGACGACGTCTACACTGAACCCAAGAAGATGGGCATCTACCGAGAGATTGGACACCACGAGTTCGAGGACGTCAATGCCGGCACCATCGTGCAGAGGATACTGAAGAGTAGAGACCTCTATGAGACTCGACAAAGGGCCAAGGGGATGAAGGCCGATCTCGAAGCTGCCCACAAGCAGCGCGAGTTGCTTGAAGAAGAGCAACGGATAAAGGAAGCCACACGTTAGAGGCGCGTGGCCTTCAAGAAATTGGTGTTTTCAAGGGCAAGCCGGTCGCCTTCAGGAAATTGGTGTTTTCAACCAAGGGCATGGGAACAATAGGCTAAGTAGAAGGGGTTTCAACAGGCCCGAGGCCAGCAAAAGCGGCCATCATAGACATAAACTTGGTGTAAAGGGGACTACCTAATTCGAAACAAATAAGCGTTGGACAGTCCATCAGATACCATAACGCATTCCGAGTCATCAACGGGGTCGCGCGACGGTTTACGCCGGCTCCACCTCAGAGCTTGACTCTATAAAATGGATTATCATCACTTGAACTGCGACCCTCTCAGACACCCGGACTCAGGCCGGCAGCACGGACAATGGGGGCCTCCCGCGAAGCCTAGAGTTTCCGTTTGCCCAGCTGTTTGCCGACCGCAGAGGCACCAGGCCTAAAAAGATCAGGAAGAATGTTGAAGCCCCCTCGCGCCAAGAATGAGCCCCGTCAAGTAACTCGCTCCCTGTCTCCAGGAGAACGAGCAATCGCATATCTGTGGTATCTTGACGAAATCTCTCGAGCCAGCCATACGCTCCCAGTCCAGACCGGACCAGCGGCAGCCCACCATCGACCAGTTACCCCATCGACAGGCACAGCAAATCGCGGCCCAGACAATCAGAGCGCGGACTCATATCTTCGTCCATGTGGTCTCCGACCCGGGAACCGGACTGCTGCATGATCCTGCGATAGGGAAGTCGGCCGACTTTGGAGTGGATGGGCCGGGCGGTAAGCCGAGACAGACAAGGAACAGGCGGCCGAGATCAGCCGCGGTGCTTCTATGGCGGCGCGTTTCCGCGACCAACTTCTTGGAAATCAAGAAGGTGGATGTCCGGGGACTTTCTCCCAAAGCTTGTTTATGTGGTGAAAGAGCAGTGCTCTCTCCGTTTGTGAGCTTCGAATAGCGATTTTTCGGACGAGGGGGGCTTGAAGAGGAAAGAGGGAGGAAAGTTTCATCGCGACTGGTTGAACTTTTTATGCAACTGAATTTTTGGAAGTGGGGCACTAATAGGTGGCCCAAGCTTCGCGCCTGTGATTAAACACGTCAGGGGTGGTCTTAGCGCTCGCGAATCGAGCCGGAATCCACCCTCTTGCGTGAAGGCAGCCTTGCGAATTGTCGTGGTCGACTAAGACCTTTCATCCGAATTTATCTGCACCCAGATAGCGAAATTGGCTGGACAAAGTGACGCAGTCGCCGCCTGCAGCAGCACGAGCCGACGCAGATAACGAACAACCGCGACGATGGCGGGCCTTTTTGGAACGACATCGGCGGCAACTACCAATACACTCGGTGACCTCAGCAAAGATGTCGAGCTCGGGAGCCCGCCCGAGGACAGCATCTCGGACCTCGCCTTCAACCCAAATCCGACAGACCCGAAGGACTTCTTGGCCGTGGCGAGCTGGGACAAGAAGGTGCGCGTCTACGAGATTATGAGCAATGGCCAGGGCCAAGGGAAGGCGCAGATCGAGCATGACGGCCCGGTGTTCTCTGTGGATTTCTTCAAGGTGGGTGAATATCCGTGATGAGAGCATAAACAGTTCCTGACCGTTTGGCAGGACGGTCAAAAGGTCATCTCCGCCGGCGCCGACAAGCAGGCCAAAGTGCTTGACCTCGCGACCGGGCAGTCGGCGCAGGTAGCACAGCACGACCAGCCCGTCCGCTGCGTACGGTACTTCGAAGCCAACGGCACGCCGATGGCGGTCACAGGCTCGTGGGACAAGACGATCAAGTACTGGGATTTCCGGAGCGCTCAGCCTGCGGGAGTGGTCAACTGCCAAGAGCGGGTGTACACTATGGACGTCCGGGACAACCTTCTGGTCGTTGGCACTGCCGACCGGTACATCAACGTGATCAACCTGAAGGAGCCGGCCAAGTTCTACAAGACTCTACAGAGCCCTCTGAAGTGGCAGACGCGGGTTGTCAGTTGCTTCACCGACTCGCAGGGGTTCGCCATCGGCAGCATCGAGGGCCGCTGCGCGATCCAATACGTCGAGGACAAGGACTCGAGGTAAGCCAATCCTCCTGGTTCCGCTGTTGACACCCGCAAATGCTGACCATGCCTGCCACAGCATGAACTTCTCGTTCAAGTGCCACCGCGACCAACCCCAGGGCAACGTAACGAACGTCTACGCTGTTAACGACATCTCGTTCCACCCACAGCACGGAACCTTCAGCACGGCCGGTAGTGACGGCACGTTCCACTTCTGGGACAAGGATGCCAAGCATCGGCTCAAGGGGTACCCGAACGTGGGCGGGAGCATCACCTCGACGACGTTCAACAAGACAGGCAGCATCTTCGCGTACAGCATCAGCTACGACTGGGCCAAAGGGTACCAGGGCAACACAGCCAACTACCCGACTAAGGTCATGTTGCATCCCGTGCAGCCGGACGAGTGCAAGCCGCGGCCGAGCGTCAAGAAGAGGTAGGGCGGCGGAAAGACGGATCGGAATCGCAAGTGAGGGCGCATCGTGGGCGAAGCAGTTATCTAGGTTGCAAAGCGGTCAACTGCCGGGATTGCATACGAGAAAATCTGAAGATACCAACCGGGATAAGAGGGATGGACAGTCAACAGGTCAAAGTTCGACGGGGAGTAATCACAGGCGTAAAAAGGGTCAATCCTCGTTTGTCCCGGGGGTGGCTAGGTGTTCCATTAAATAGTCAAAATTGCTTTTGAAAGCCCACTGGTGGCCACCATAATAACAACCTAAGTGACGCCCACGGTTGAGCTTCGGGCAGTGCTTTCAAGCTCCTCGCAGATTACAACGTTAGTACATCATTCCATCATGTCATCCTAGATAAAGAAAGGTAAACCCAATTTCTCCTATCTCCTCATGCCAGACCCAAGTCCAGTCGTAGCCAAGTCAATCAGCCCCCCACCCATCAAGCAGCAGCAGCCGGACCCCCATTCCCAGCGTTGCCACTACTACTACTATTCAAAACATCATCCACCAACCCCTTCCACACCCTGATCATCCCCTTGCCCATCTCAAAACTTTCTTCCACTTCCCTGCCCAACAGATGCGCGAACCCCAGCTCCACCCCGTCCACCCCCATGCCCTCGACCTCGGTCAGCGCCGCAGGGAGGACTTGCTCCGGGTTCGCCGCCACGACCACAATCTCGGGGTGCGGCAGCGGCGCGTCCACCGCCTCCGCAGCCCGCAGCCCCGCGGGAGGGGAGGTGTTATCCGGGAGGAGGGGCACCCGGATGTGTGCGTAGGGATCGTACTGCGCGTCCTGGGCGGCAAGGTCTGGGAGGATGGCGCGGTCGATGGTGACAAAGGAGGGCGCGGCTGGTTTCGGGGCGGAGTGGTGGAAGGTCTGCATGAAGGGGATGGTTCTGGGTTTTGTTTGGGATGAGGGGATGGGCCGGTGAGGGGTGGATGACGTTGTTGAATGGGCGCGATGCTAATGGGAGGTAGCGAAGGTTAGCGATGGGGGGATTGACCAAGAGGCAGTGAGGTAGGTGATGGGCTTACGTCGGCCGAGGTTTCCTCGGTTACGGCTTTCCTGGGTTTCCTGCTTGCGCCGGTGGTGGCTGCTGCTTTTGAGGCCTTGTTGAGGAGCTGGCTGGGCCGGGCAGCGGCAGGCGTGCTGCTGAAGGAGCGGGTGAGCTTGGAGACGGGAACTGTAAGTCGCGACGACATGGCTATAGCGTGTTGCGAGATGCCGGTGATGGTTCTGCAAGCACTTGACGGGTCTGGTTTGATGGAATCTGATACGGATTGGGATCACACAGAGTCAGGCGACACGCGGGCGCAGTCAGGAACGGTTGGACGACGATAAAGGTCTAGAGTTGGAGAAGGAGGGGAGCTACGCTGACTCAAACGGGAGAGGGCAGGTATAAGTGACGGCTGATCCGGACCTCCGCCTGTGGATGGTGCATTAAGGAATACCGCACCTCCCTGACACCCAGTGGGCCGGCTTAATTCCATTGGTGTCAAGGGCAATGAAGGTGGTTGCATACCGCATCTGAACGACCGTTTCTGCAGCCTTGACACGGTACATGCGGGTATGTAGATGGTGGTTTCATGCTTGATGAGCCGATGCTTGCGTCCATCGTTTGTGAAGGCCGCGCCAACCCCTCACCGGCATGCTAGGAAATGCCGTCTCGTCTTCGACCTCGACAATTGACGCCAATTGATCCCAGCTTAGCGATTCCATCTCAATGACCACGGCCTGTTTCTCACTCCTTCCCTTGTCGCTTAAATCTCGACAATTCCCAACGAACAGGGCTGGACGGCGCCGCGGAATCCGACCCCGGTCGACCACGCAGCTCTGACTGGCGGTGAATCCACTTTTGTTGAGGAGCTTGGGCCATCGAGCGTCCCGTCCCCTTGGAGGCGGTCAACCTTCACAGTCACAGCCATAATTACGGAGTACAACCTCACCAAATCTGTATTAGTGCCGGTCCGCTGCCACCGAGTCTCGGGGATGAGAGGCCGGATCCCGTAGCCCAGAGATCTGCCGAGTCACCTGAGCACTTGGTCGCTCATTGGAACCCACATTCTCTAACCTTACAAGTATACTAGGTAGGTAATGTACTGTAGAATGATGGTTGTGGATAAAGACGACGAGTTCTTGATCTCCTTGCCAACCTCCTGTCGTTGTAGCGTTTCGCCCAGTTTTTTCTCAGCTCCCCCAACCCCGTGGGGCTGATGACGTGCATCGGGTTTGATGGATCGTGAGCTCTTCCCGAGGCCCGAACCACAGTGCCGCAACACCGGCATCTTCTCGTGCCAAGGTGGCAGAGCCGCCATACTCCCTCGGGCGAAACCTGGTTTGAGTCAAGAAGATGGGGATTTGCACAGTTCAGTGTCAGCTGGGGACCGCATGGTCACTACTAAGGCGTGATACCTTCCACTCCTCAGAATACCTGGTTGAGACAGACAGCTTGTTTCGCATCCGCCTCCAGGTCCCATATAGAGTGAGGCATTGGCTGGCGTTCGCGCAGGCATATGTCGACAATGGAAGCTGCACACGTAGGACTCCATTCATCTTACATACCTACTTAAAAGGTAGGTCCTCTGTTGAAACAGGGCACTCCGTGGTAATGCCAACACGAGCCCGTTTGTTAACAATGTGTTTAATGAACATGCAACCTCCAATGGGGATGAGAATTGGTCTGGAAGAACATTGAATAATACCAGATTGGATCCGCTAAACCTGAGAGTCTACTTAGGTAGTTAACGGAAGAATTACCTGTAAGACGGATAGGTGAGGTGGTTGATCGCTACTCCTAACCTTAGGTAAGGTAATACAGACATTGACCTGACCTACTCCCGTCACAGCATCGTACTTCACCCAGAGCAGGCTACATCCTTCCGAGTTGACCGAAGCTCCTGCCACGGAGTCACAAATCTCTCCTCTCAAACTGGCAAGGAGGCTGCAGTGAAGTGAAACCATGATCAAGGAATGTCATCAGCCCATTCCACAGACCCGCTCCTTTCGATGTCTGGGCTGTTTGGAAATACTTAGGTAACGACAGATGTTAAGATAGGGGCTGGCTCCTTCCCAAGACAGGACTGCTGCGAGTGGTCCTTCCCGTCTCGCCAGATGGTCGTTGCCTCTCCTTCCCGCCATGACCACTACCTCCTTCCCGTTGTCACGGTCCTACCGCTGAGCCAACATGACTTCCCGGTCTGTTTGCTCTGTTTGTGCCCCGGCCAACGAGGGGCATTCCAAAACAATCCGCAGGTTCAGTTTCTTTCGACATCAGTAGCAGCTTATTCAAAGCTTTTTGAATTCATTCTTCTACGCAGAAACACCATCAGACAATCTCCGCCGGCTGCGGATTTAGCACAAATTAAGCTTTACAACCCATCCAGCATCATCAAAATGGCCAGACTGAACGGTTCCGGCATCACAGACGAGCCTCTCAGGCTCTCGGAAATCGACTTGGATGCCCGATCCAAGAGTTATCTGGGACTCGTTCTGCAAGGACCAGCGCTGGAGCGTGGCATGACCTACGGAAGGGTATTCGCCGACAAGATCAAGGCCAATGTCCGTCGACACATGAATGACCCTGACATCCCCACATGGTAAGTTGACAACCGTCATCGAGGCCAGCGTACCTCAAGTGAGCAAATTGGACGGCTAACTGTTGTGGTCAGGGAGGTCTGCTCGGAGTTGATTGAGCAGCACTACATCCCGTCCCTGAGAGACAACTGGCAGATAGCATTCGATGAGATGAGAGGCATTGCAGCGGGCAGTGACGTGCCCCTGGAACGTGTGGTCTTCCTCAATGTTTGGGAGGACCTTACCGCCATCGGCCACACAGTCAAGTCGGACGATCGATCAACTTCTCGTGATCGGCGCGGGAGCCGGCCGCCGCAGCCACCAGGTGCAGATGAAAGCATCAGCGCTTTCTTCTCTGCCAAGGCGACCGTCGACGGCGAGACGGTCCTTGCGCATTCCTGGAGCTCGTCAAAGCAGATCCAGGACCAGAACCTCATGGTTTACCTTGAGATCCGTTATCCCGAAGCGGAGTTTCCAGCCATATTTACCGTGGTCGAGGCGGGCATGATCAGCGGGAGCGGCATGAACTCGGCAGGCCTGGCGGTAACGGGCAACTGTCTCTGGTCGAGCATTGACGGCCTCCCTCAATGGGGCCGCGGTTCCTACTTTCCTGTGACGTGCATCCAGCGCTATCTTCTGGAGAGTTCGGACATGCAGGAGGCCCGAGCGGCTTGCTCCAGCCTGCTGCTGCACGCATCGAAGCATGTGCTGCTTGCGGATGAGTCGGGATCCTTCTCGTTGGAGCTCGGCCCGCAGCACGTCTTCACCCACCACGCGAGGCACGGCAACAAGGCCAAGGTGCACACGAACCACTTCCAGTCGTTCGAAGCATTCCAGTGCCGCCGCGAGATCCTGGACCGATACCAGGGAAAGAGCAGCCAGTCCCGACTCTACCGCATGGAGTACCTCATCGATGAACGCGTCCCCGACCGGATGTCGAGACAGGACATCGTGGATGTGTTCTCGGACCACGATGGCGGTTCCCAGAGCATCTGCCAACACAACGAAGAATGTCACAACAAGACGACCGTGTCGTTTGTCATGTTCAACCCGAAGCGGAAGACCGTCTCGGCGTGCAAAGGCCCCCCGTGCGAGGGGCAGATGATGCACTTTACCTTGGACACCGCCGCCGAAGCGGCTGCGCGCAAGCGGCAGGAGGACGCCAGACATCTCAATAGCAACGGATTGCGTCGACGTGTCCGGGACGAGATCCATATGAGGACATCGCGGTCTCGGGCGCCGTCTCCGTCTGGCCCCGCCTGTCAGCATCGATTTGACGGCCTTGTGCTGGTGCCTGAGGAGGGCAGCTCGGAGGACAACAGCCCAATTCTCTCGACCCCTCCGAGATACCCCTCTCCGGTTGGAATTGCTTCATCGTTGGATGTGATGTTCTCGCTCAAGTCAAAGGACTTTGGGAAGCTGGAGAGTGTCCGGAAGGATAAGAGGAAGATCAAGGAACAACCCAGTGCCAGGACCTTGAAGTCGAAGAGGAAGTAGCGCATGCGTACCAAGGATCTGGTAGGCAGGTACTATAAGCATGGAGAGCAAAGGTCATTGTAGTGAGTAGGAACAGCAGTGTTTATTAGTCGAGGGGTTCGGTTGCGGGATAGAATTTCTAGTTTTGCTCTTTAATTCAAGCGGGAACCCGGACTCGGGATGGAAACTAAGCTGCCAAGAAGTGATGTGTCGAACCCCTGCTTGACAATCCACATCCGGTTCAGCCCACCGAGCAGCATGGCCAATGAGCGAGCAGCCCCTGAGCAAGGGTCTTAGCGTACGCAGCGCCCAGGCCGGGATTCTTTTCGGTCAAGCTGTCCTCAAGCATCTGATGTTCCGGTGTTGGTTGCTGATGGTTTGGTGACATTGCTTTGCGACGCTGTATTCAATTCGATTCAATCTTCCGCGCCTTGCCGCGTGGACTAGGAACTAGCGATGCGCATGTGAATTGGCCTTCACTCCTTTCCTTTACCCCCGAGAGACCCGACCTTTCTTCAGTCCCGGCCCGTGGCGGGCTCCCAGCTCCAAATCGCTGGCGTTGGCCGCAACAACCAAGGGGCGAGTCCCACCGAGAAAAAGACAACGGACCACAGGTGATCTCTCTGAGGTCGCGCAACCGCCGCCATGATGAACGGCTACGACGAGAAGCGCGAGCTCGACGAGGATGCCTTCGGCGCAAAGGGCAGCATCGTCAGCGCCTTTGACGCATTCCGTACGGAACCCTCCTCCTAATACACCCCACCACTCTTTCTATACCTGTCTGTACCTAAAGGGATGTACCGACTGACAACCCCTTCCCTCCCACGCAGCCAAATCCAAACCGCAGTACGTCACGCGCACAGCCGGCGGCGGCAAGTGGACCGTCGCCATGGCGCTGGTCTCGCTCGTGCTCTTCTGGAGCGAGCTCGCGCGCTGGTGGCGCGGCGAGGAGCAGCACACCTTCGCCGTCGAGAAGGGCGTCTCGCACGTGCTCAACATCAACCTCGACGTGGTCGTGCGCATGCGCTGCGCCGACCTGCACGTCAACGTCCAGGACGCCGCAGGCGACCGCATCCTGGCCGCCGAGAAGCTGCGGCGCGACCCGACGCTGTGGCAGCACTGGGTCGACGGCAAGGGCATGCACAAGCTCGGCCGGGATGCCCAGGGCCGGGTCGTCACGGGGGAAGGGTATACGGGTGCCGGGGAGCATGACGAGGGGTTTGGGGAGGAGCATATCCATGACATTGTTGCGTTGGGACGAAAGAGGGCAAGGTGGAGCAGGACACCCAGGTTATGGGGCGCCGAGGCGGACAGTTGTCGGATCTATGGCACGCTGGAGCTGAATAAGGTGCAGGGCGACTTCCATATCACGGCACGCGGCCACGGGTACATGGAGTTGGGGGAGCACTTGGATCACAAGGGTATGCCGTCCCTTAAACTTCCGCCCACTCATGAACTGCAACTAACCTGAAGTCAGCATTCAACTTCTCACACATCATCTCCGAACTCTCCTTCGGGCCCTTCCTCCCGTCCCTCGTCAACCCGCTCGACCGAACCGTCAACGTCGCGTCAGCCCACTTCCACAAGTTCCAGTACTTCCTGTCCGTCGTGCCCACGACCTACAGCGTCGGCCACCCGGGCGAGCTGGGCTCGACCTCCATCTTCACCAACCAGTACGCCGTCACCGAGCAGAGCCAGGAGGTGGCCGAGAACACGATCCCGGGCATCTTCGTCAAGTACGACATCGAGCCGATCCTGCTCAACATTGTCGAGACGCGGGACAGTATCTTAGTGTTTCTGCTCAGGGTGATCAATGTGGTGAGCGGTGTGCTGGTGGCGGGGCATTGGGGGTATCGGTTGAGCGATTGGGTGACTGAGGCGCTGGGGCGGAGGAGGAGAGGGCATAGCGAGGGTATGCTCGGGGTGAAGGGGCATTTTGATGAATGAGTAGACCAGTTGGACGGGTTCGGTGGGTTGGGTCGGCTATTGTATATATGACTTTTGGGGGTTTCCACTATTTCTTTTGATCATATCAAGCGTTGCATTGCATTGTTCATCCTCGGCGGAGTAGCTAACATGGTTTTCATTCTTGCCAGTCATAACTGGAACCGACGCCAACACATCCGTTCATCCCCTGGCCATCTCAGAAGCTCACTCGAGCGAGCGCAACGCAAACAGGCGATCAGTAGCAAGCTCTTTGCCACATCAATACCTCTCCATCAACCACTGCCTCCGCTCCTCCTCTCCCATCTCCCCCAAGAAGTTCAGCTCAAACTCCTTAATGGCAACATACCGCTCCACCAGCTCCGGCCCCATCAGGTCAACCAACTCCCCATCCTCTTTCAGCGCCGCCAATCCCTCCTCCACGCTCCCGGGCAGCATCTGCGTCACCCCGAGCTCCTTGCGATCATTCTCGGTCAGCTTAGCCGGATCAATCTCGCAATCCCCCCACACGAGCGACTCCCGATCCACCAACCCCTTCACGCCCGCGAAGAGCACGGCCGCGACAGCGAAGTAAGGGTTGGCCAGCCCGTCAAGGCACTTCAGCTCCCAGTGCGAGTTCTCGATCTTGCGCAGCGCCGCCTCCCGGTTCTGCGTGCCCCTAACCAACAATGTCAGCCGTTTCTTCCCTAGTCGGGATGTCTCGGGAGCAGTTCCGGAGTGAAAGTGCTGTCTCAGGAGCACAATGACTCCCGAGACAGCCTGATAGGGTAATAAACAGCACGGATTTGACGTACCAGGTCGCCCAGCGGCCGCCGGACCAGGTGCCGTCCGACATGCGGTCGTAGCTGGCCGGGTTGGCGTAGGTGAAGGCCAGGATCGCGCGGAGGTGGCCCAGGACGCCCGCGTAGAAGGGCTGGTACACCTCCGGCTTGTCGCCGTTGGCCGAGGCGATGGACAGGTGCATGTGCGAGGCGGTGCCGGTTGCGTGGGCGAAGGGCTTGGGGTGCAGCGTGAGCCTGAACCCGGCCGCTGTTGCGAGGGCGGACATGACGTCGCGGGTGTGGAGGAGGGTGTCGACTGCTTCGACGGGCGGGTAGGCCGGGAGGACGAGCTCGAATTGGCCTGTGGCGCTCTCCGCGTGGAGCTGCTCGACGTAGATGCCCATGTCTTCGAGCGTGGAGACCATGTCGCGGAGGAGGGCTGCGATGTTGGGGTTGGCGAAGTAGCGGCTGACAGACCAGGCGTGGCCGTCTGTGGTGAGGGTCGAGTAGCGCGTCGTGTTGCCTGGCTTGGACTCGACGCGCTCGACGAGGACGAACTCGATTTCGAAACCGATGAGGAAGGACAAACCATTCTCGGCACCGAAATCGACGGCCCGTTGGAGGGTGGAGCGGGGGCAAAAGGCCACCCGAGCGCCGGACTGCTCGCGAAATTCGCCGTTCATGCTGATATGGCCTTCCACTGGGCCCTTCTTGAGGGAGGAGAAATCCGGGTGGAGGCGGTATTCGCCTGTGGGAAATACGCTTGGCAGTAACGAATCGTTCTGAATCAAGCCGAATACAGCCTTGGTGATGCCGATGTCTGTCGATCTACCTTCGTTGAGGAGAGTTGTGAACTTCCTGAACGGGATCATGCGCATCCGCGGTATCGCGGTGAAGTCGTTCCAGCAGATCCTCACAAAGTCGGGAGCCGGCTGGCTCTTCAAAAAGGCCCGAAGGATCTCGGCATCACTGAGATAGGAGCCCGGCGCCACGCCGGTCTCTTGTTCCAGCTCAGAGAACTCGAGTTCCAGGTGATACAGCTTGTTGGCGTTCCTGAAGAGGACGTCTCGCACAAGGCCGATGGCGGCCCTCCAGCCCATGTGTCCTTTGCGGACATAGTCGCACAGGACCTGTACAGGGGATCAGCCATGTGTCTGCGGCAAAGCAACACGGAGAGCTTACCGTCTCGAAAACTTCCCGCATCTGCGTCACGGCAAGCAGGTATGTCTCGGGAAACCAGTGCCCATCGGTGCTCCACAGAATCTTGGACCACGGGCATAGCTCCAATGTCTCCCGCAGAATCCGCTCCTGACCATCCTGGCTCACACATGGGAACACCTCCCCAATGTCAGCGTAGACGTTCTCGTAGACCGACGCCAAGTACCCGGTCTCGCGAGTGAAGGGATAGCCGGCGTGGAGAAGCACGATGGGAACCGTCTCGTACGTCCGGATGAAGTCCTGAAGATGGGATGGTGACGATTTGGGCAGGACTAGGTCGTTGTCACCCAGGCCGGTATGGAACTGGATCGGCTTCTTCTGCCCAGTTGGACTGTCGCGGATGAGCTGGGCTGTATAATGGACCAGCCAGTCGTTCAAGCCCTTCGTCTGCACTCTCTCAAAACCCGAGGAGGAGTATTGGGCAATGATATCCTGGAACTCTTTGTTCGCAGCGAAATGGTACGCGACATGATCCACGCTTATGTCGAGCCCAGTCCGGTAGCATATCACCGACTTGAACCCAACCACATCGGGATCATCAATTGCCGTCACGATCAGCGTCTTGAACTCGCGCTCGAATTCTTCCCAAGCCTCCCCTAACACGCTGCTCGACGCAGTGCTCGTAAGGTCAGCCCCTCGCCGTGCGTTGCCAATTCGATGGATGATGTCAGCAGCGACCTTCTCGATCCGCACGATGCGCTTGCATCGGCTGCGCGTATAGTCGTCGTGCCAGGCATAAGGATTGGCGTCGTCCTGACCATCCAGCCCGTCGTCAATCAAAATGCTCTCGATGCCCGACAGACATTCGGCGGTCCAGTCCTCGGGGCAAGTCAGACGTTTCTCTTCAATTGCGGCCACGACCGACTCCCACGTGAAGCCGCAGCTCAGGGCGGAGGCCAGCTGGCGGACAGCGCGGAGATGGGGTAGCGACGTCGTGGCCGAGTGGATCGCATCGCCGCTTGCCTCAGTGGTGATGGACAGCAGGGCGTGTTTGCTGAGAGCCTCCGACTTGAGGAGGGGGTGCGCATGATGGTCGATGATTGGGGTACTGCGGATGGCGCGGGCGACAGCGTCGACCTGGGACGGCGTTGCCGTTGCCCGCATCCCAACCCACGAGGCCATGCTTCTCAGTAGTCAGAGGATTCCGCGCGTGGTCGTTGCTGGGCTGGGGCGGCAGCAAGGAGCCGAGTCGTTGATAAGCACGTCGTCCAGTCGTCGCTGCCAAGCCGCGATGATGCCAAGCTGACGATTGAGATCCCGTTGGCTCAAGCGGCTGCTGACAACAAGCTCAATTGGTAGAGCAAGTTAGGATATGTACCTATCTATCTACCGTAGAACTCGCGAAGATGGCAAATGCTCATGGGCCTGGGAATACAGAGCTCCCAAACTTGCGAAGATGGCAAATGCTCGTTCTCTGCAGGGCGGAATGCAGGGCATCTTACGCTATAAGCATAAGCTGGCTCGGCCACATAAAGCTGTTAGGTTCCCAAAACGGAAACCAGCTCCCCGCGAGCAATTGCCATCTTCGCGAGTTGTCCGGCACATGTGTACCTCTCATCGTAACCGCGCACAGATACGTCGTGTGACACAAACCTGCCAGAACGTGGCGATTATTTGCATATTGATGTGTAATTGAGCGGGGGAGGTATCCGAACTGCGAGCCCTCATTGCGCACTCTCGTCGCAATAGCTTTGTCTCGAGATTTTCTTGGGAATGTTGTTTCGATGAAGGTTGCAGGTTAGCGGAGCCTGTCTCCCCATGGTCAAAAAAAGCCGTATACCCAACTAAGGTACCCGATAGTTTGGGCAACAAACAGTCAACCAGATTAAATCTAAAGAAAGAAGAGAAAACAAATTGAAAAAGAGAGAAGGAAGAAAAGTAAGAGGAAGAAGAGGAAGAAAAGAAAGGAATGAGATAAATAAAGTACTGTATTAGTGAGTTTCGCTCCGTCTTGATATTTGGCCTACGTCTTTTTCTGGCCAGGGGTGCCGGGTCAAGCCAGCTCTAACCCTGACTCTGACGAGCTCAGTTTAGGGTTATGGCTGTTTGTCCGGATCCCTGTTGGGGACGTTACGCAGAAACGGACTCGGTGGAGCCACCTGCAGGTCTCCGCGAAATGCTGCACAGATGAGCAGGACTTGTACGGATCTCTTGGCCTGCTAGATAACTTAGTAGGAAATGGCAAAAAAAAGTGCCTAGGAACAGAGATAGCAACAGCAATGCATTTTTTTGCATTTTGCTTGGCCAAATTTAGGTTTGATTTGGCAGAGGAATCATGTGTTAATATAGCCGTGTAATTCTGGTGTACCTTCTTGTTTTTGGAGCATGTCGGCGTCTCACGCTAAGAATCCAAGTGGGGAGGTCTTGGCAGGAGATCCAGCCGAAGATCGCTTGGCAGCAGTGATGCCCATCCCTCTGGGGAATCGACTCGGAATCACGCTAGCATTGTCAATCTGGGCTTAGAAAAACACTACCGGTCGATTTGTTCGTCGAATGGACTTCGACTAATTCAAGCTTTCCCTGTGCCGCTGCCGAGCAAAGCGACGCCTATGATTCACTCCGCACACGCAAAGTGGGCTCATGAATCTGGATTCCATGTTGACTCTCTTCCCGCCTGAGCACTGTTGCATTGGCGGACTGACCTGGCAGCATCACCAGGGCATAAGGTAACGACAAACTGTACATACCTTCAGCTACTTATCGCTCGCTGCCGACCTATTGCTCACCAGCACATTGTAATACCTATGTCGTTGTGCCGCCGGGTCGCTGGTCTCTGGGGGCGTAGCTGGCTTGGCAGTGCTTGTCTGATCGCCAAGAGGTGGACAACGCTTTTCGGCCTGTAATTCGTCAAGGGAGTGGAGTGAAGCATGGCGGCGCGAAAACAAGCTCAATTGCCCAGGAAACGCCCAGAAGATGCCCAGTAAAGCCAAGATGATCTTCTCAACTCCATGTGGGATCACGTCATATGCCTTCTTTTTCCTGTTTAGAATAAGAGCGAGGATATCTGACGGTGAAGGGCTCATTGGAGCTCCGTATCCTGAGATGCATCGCGGGAGGAAATGCCGAATAGGCGCCGGACGGGAAGTGGGAGATTGGATGCCCTTACTAGCTGTTACAAGTACCTTAGCGTTCATCCCAAAGCGTCCCCACCGATCAGCGAAGAGGCAGCGTGTTTCGCCTGTCCGGCCGGGCAGCCACACATTGTCATGGAGTACGGATGACAACCCCGGCTGGGACCGGTGGGTTGTTAGCCGCTTGCCCTGACATTCCACGCTTTTCACTATTTCTTGGCTCGTACCTCGGACGAGGACTTAGTAACAGGTCCCGTCTAACGCACCACACCCGCGAAAGAACAGGACCCCGGACAATCCATTCCAAGTTTTCCCTCCCCCTTTCCATTCGGCCAACCTCCACTGGAAACATTGTTCAAGGAACAACACCACAACCCCTCCTCGATGGTCACAGTCTGGCCGCCATCGTACTGAGAGGCGTTCGCGTTCTTTCTTCTTCTTACGCTTCGCGCTTCCTACCTTAGTCGCTCGCTTAACATTTTTGTATCATGGTTCTGCCACGCCTCGCGGCGGCCGCTCTCGCAGGGGCTGGCGTCGCAAACGCCGTTTACAGTATCGCGACAAACGGTGCGCGACCGTCGCTTCCATAACGCTATGTTTATTTAGACTGACAAGTCATGCACAGCCGATATCAAGCAGACAGCCGCAGACATCGCATGGGACCTATTGCAATACTATCATGGCAACGAGACAGGACAGACACCAGGAATCCTGCCCGGCCCGCCTCCGGCAGGCGATTACTACTGGTGGGAGGGCGGTGCGATGTGGGGGACGTTGATCGACTACTGGAAACTGACGGGCGACGACTCGTACAATGACCTGATCATGCAGGCAATGCTTTGGCAAGTCGGCCCGAACAAGGACTACATGCCGCCCAACTACACAGCATCGCTCGGCAACGACGACCAAGGCTTCTGGGGGATGGCGGCCATATCGGCGGCCGAAAATGGCTTCCCCAACCCGCCATCGGACCAACCGCAGTGGCTAGCGCTCGCTCAGGCTGTCTTCAACACCATGGCGAATCCCGATCGACACGACAACACATGCGGTGGCGGCTTGAGGTGGCAGATCCCTGTGGTGAACAACGGATACAATTACAAAAATAGTGAGACCCGCACTTGCGTATTCGCTGCGGTTTTCTCGGGCACTGCTGACGACGATAGGCATCGCAAACGGTGTTTTCTTCAACATCGGTGCGAGGCTCGCTCGTTATACCGGCAATACGACGTATGCCGACTGGGCCGAAAAGACATGGAGCTGGGTTAGGGGCGTTGGTTTGATGGACGACAATTACAACATCTACGACGGCGGCCACGTCGAGTACAACTGTACGGACATCAACAAAGCGCAGTTCTCCTACAACAACGCCGTGTATCTCCTAGGGGCTGCCCACATGTACAATTACGTAGGTTTGAACACCCGCGGATGTGGTGGACACTGCAGCTGATTCCTCCTATCACAGACAAACGGGAGCGATGTGTGGAGAGGCAGGCTGGAGGGCCTGGTCAACGCGACCATCAACACATTCTTCCCCGACAACGTTGCATACGAGATCGCCTGCGAGGAGCACATGTCCTGCACCACAGACATGCTCAGTTTCAAGGGATACCTCCACCGCTGGATGGCGCAAGCCACGACAATCGCGCCTTTCATCAAGGAGCAGGTCCTGACCGTCCTGAGCACGTCAACCGCGGCTGCCGTGGCCACCTGCACGGGCGAGTCGAACGGGCGGACATGCGGTTTCAAGTGGAGCACCAAGACTTATGACGGGAGCCACGGCGCGGGCCAGCAGATGAATGTCCTAGGGGCTGTGTCGTCTCTCCTGATTGACACCGTGCCGCCGCCATACACGAATAACACGGGCGGTACCAGCAAGGGCGATTACAATGCGGGTACGCACTCCGACACCTTCAATTCCAAGCCGAGCCCCCCGACGGCTGGGGACAAGGCGGGCGCGAGCATCCTGACCATCCTTATCTTGGTCTCGGCGATGGGCACATTCGGGTGGATGAGCACAGGTGTCTCCGAGTAGCTTTGCGATACGATGCTGATTCGATGGGGATGAACTGTTACTTTTGATCGATGTGGTGGCGTTCTTATCTAGCCGTGTTGCGTTTTCATTTGTGTTAAGGACCTGGCGTTGTGGCATGAACGTGGATATCCCTATGTGCTATGGATTTAGTTCTTTCTGCAGTCCGAGTCTCAGTTTAGCTTGCTCACTTTTGGGATGATGTTAACCGCAACCTTGCTGCCTCATGACCATATTGCACGGATAGCCTTGATAATCTTGCAATCGGCCTTGTGTCCCCCCTCGTTCCATCCCTTGACCTGGCACTCCTAATATCATCACAGGCATCAAGGCCAGGTAAGCCACGGCACTCCCAGCGAACCGCAATCACCATTCAACTTGGTAAGCCAGAACCGTGAACTCACCTTACTACAATAACCAACCTCCCCGCAACCAGTACACTTCATCACCAGCCCTCCTTCCCCGCCTTCACCCCTTTTCGGAATCTCCCCACAGTTCTCACAACATCCCCTTCCACCCCCTTCCCCTCCTGATTCTTCTCTTCCTGATTCTTCTCTTTCCCTCAACCACGCCCCAACTCGCACGACCCGCTCCAACCCACCCGGAATAACCCTCACACTCGCTTCCTGCTCCCTCTGCACCGCCACAAACCCCTGCCCGCCATTCTGCTGCTCTTTGGGCGGCGTGCGCTTGGCGTTGGGTATGACCAGCGTCGAGCCCCTTTTGAACCCCAGCTGCGCGAAGAAGCGGGTGTCTGGTCCCTCCGCGGCGGCCTCGGAGCGGGACTCATAGACGAGTGCGAACGAGGCTGAGGTGCGGTCGATGAGGATTAGGGTTGGTTTGGTGAGCGTCATGTTTTCGGTTATTTGGCCTATCAGGTAATATTCATCGGGGGGAGAGGTGGCGGTGGTGAGGGGGAGGGAGGTGAAGGAGGGGAAGATGGAGGGGGAGGTGAAATCTGGTAGCGGCATCTTTTCTTTCTTTTCTTTCCTGGGAGTTGGGTTCTTGGGGGTTGAAGCTTGGTGGGTGTGATGGGTGGATGGGTGGATGGTGAAGGGGTGAGGGATGAATTCTGTTCAGGGTAGAGATCATGAAGATAGCCAAGCGCCGGGTGGGTTCGGGAAGCTCCACTTCTGCTTGGCATCGCGGCGGCCGGCCTGGGTACGGTACCATGTATTCTTTTGTAGTGTGATGCTAAGGGACTAAACGTACATGGCCGTTTCTACGTTTGTCTTATGTACCTTGGATGACACTCACAGCAGTTAGGTGTATCAAGGGATAGCACCCGGTCCACCCAATCGTCATCTAACGTGGGTCCCCCTTACTCACCCCTGACGAGCTCATACAAGATGTCGGTCCGCATGGTGTACTTGGTCCCGGCCAGCACGTCGTCTCCCGAATGATACAGCCGCCGGTGCTGGAAGATGAGCACGCGTCCCGCCTTGGGATTCACGTCAATCCTCCTCTTCTCGTCGCTCGAATAGAACGTCGTGGCACCGCCAACCAGCTCGGCACCCTCCACCTCGGCCTTGGAGTCATTCAGGTACAGATGAATGGTGAACATGGTGCGGACATTCTTCGAGGGGTCTTTGTTCTCGAAGTAGGGCGCGTCACAGTGTGCTATCTAAAGTCAACTAACGGACTCGATGCATCGATCAACGGGAAAACAAATCCAAAGGGGAAAAGAGGAATAAGAAAAGAAAAAACAGAAAAGAGAAAGAAGAAGGAGGGAGCAAAAAGCTGGGAAGAAGAAGAAGAAGAAGAAGAAGAAGAAAAACAAACTCACCTCTAAAAAACCCGCCCTTCCCATACCTCAAAAACCGCATCCGCTCATTAACCCTCACAAACACCCACTTATCCTTCTCCCACTTCGACGGACCCGTAACATTCCTCTCACCAGGCCCCAACTCAGCGAACCTCTCGCTCATCCCCTGCCCCGCACTAAGACACCGCTCCCAAAGCCGATCGACCACTTCCTTCCGATCCCACACGATCCGCTCGCCATTCCGATACCCTTGCTCCAGCACCTCAAACCCGCCGCCGACATTGACCAGCGCGGGGGCCCAGGGGTCATCAGGCCCGTTCCGCAGGACGCCCTCCGGCGGCACGCTGGCCTCGGCCAGGGAGAGCAAGGTCGCGCATTCTGAGGGGGACAGCACGTTGTCGAGCACCACGGCGTAACAGTTGGCGTACTCCGGGAGCGGGCTGGTGGCGAAGTCGATGGGTGTTACTGTGATGGGCTGGGCGTCCGGCGGCAGGGTGGTGAGGAAGGAGTCGGGGATGGGGATGGGCACGGAGGCGTAGGTGGTTTGGATTGGTTTGTTTGACTTTCGCTTTCTTACGGGGAGGTCGGGCTCGGCTGGGGTGGGTTTGACGGCTGATTTGAGTTCTGCCATGAGTTTGGAGAACATTTTGGTGGTGATGAGCGGGTGGTTGTATTTGTGGGTGTTGTTGATGATGTCTTGCTAGGGGACGGCAGTATGGAACTGTAATCACCTCACGGCTGGAATCGTGAACTCTAGGGTGCTCGTCAACAAAGAGATCGGAGTATAGTCTGATATATGATATGTCCAGAGGGAACTGTGGCAGTGTATGTTGATGCCTGCCGGGCTTGGCGTCAGCACTGCCCCTGTCGCCCCAAAAGTGACCCCCATAAGGGATAAACATGAGCCGGTCGGACTCAAACCTCGAGTGCTTCAAAATAGAGAATAAAGACATTACCGTCCGGGTTATGGCGACGTGTTACTCCCGCTGCAGCTTCGGCCAATAACCCGCCACCCCAGCGATTCGGAAGTGGAAGCCTAAAGGAGATGTGCTCCATCTCTGCTCATCGCCCAGCGGCTGCCAACTCAACACCGCCAGGCAACCTTCATTCAGACCGTTTCATTAGAGATAGCAACATCCAGGACTAGCCATAAGTACTCCACCAATATACGTCAATCCGACCGAGGTATCTCTCTATGCCATGGCGCCCAAGTCTATCGTCTGCTGATACCGTGACCCAAACACGCGCTTGATGCTAATCCATAGTTCGAACGCCTCCAGCTTGATTTCCACTCTTAACAGCCCCAGCCATGCCGCAAACACCCGCAGCGCGTTGGGCGGCCAATACAGCGACCCGCGCTGGCGTATCTCCTCGAGCTGTTCGCGAAACACCGTCCGCATGCAGTACCGCGCCAGGATGAGGAACTGCCGCACCTGCCCCTGCCGCGTCTGCAGGTTCTCGTCCAGACTGCGCGTGAGGTCGTTGGTCTTGAGGATGAGGAGGATGATGCGCGGCACCTGGCCCAGCATCTGCACCAGGTCCACGAGCAGGCCCTCCTGCAGCGCGCCGCTCATCGTCTTCTGCTCGCTCGGGTCCTTGGGCTTCATGATGGACGAGCTGACGATGCTGAAGTCCCGGCCAGTGATGGCCGACGCAAACAGGGGGAACTTGTCCTCGCCAACGCCCGCGACTTCGGTCACGTATTTCTTCATCCGCTCCATGTCGCCGTCGATGATAGCTAGCCACATCTTGGCGTACGAGCGCCGTAGTGATTGGGGGATATCCCGATACAAGCCGTGGTCGTACAGGATAATGTCAAAGTTGGCTCCTTTCCGCCGAGCCGTGTTCTTGCGAATCGCAATGTTCCCGCCGTGAGGATCGCAGTGTAGTGGCGCCCCGTCGCCAAAGATCATCTCGTTGAATATCCTGGCCAGCGTTGCTGACACCTCGTCGCGGTCGATCCCGTTCGAGTCGAGATACTCGAGGTCGTCGAGCCGACGGCCTGTTTCGCAGGCCATGACGAGGATGCGCTTCTTGGCCCAGATGACGTCCGGGATCACGAGCGGCAGTTCTGGGATGCGTGCAAAGTACTCCTTAGTTCGTCTCGAATTTTCCGCCTCGCACTTGAAGTCTAGCTCGATGGGAAGAGAGACCTCAATCTCGGACGACAGCCACTCGAGGTCGTATTCGGGGAAGAAGCGCTTGAGGGTGGAGAATGTGAATTTGGTAAGGGCCAGATCCAGCTTGGACCATTGTTCCAGGTGCGGATGCTGAACCTTGACGGCCACCCTTTGTCCCGTCTCCTTGATCGTTGCTAAGTGGACTTGTGCCAACGAGGCGGCGCCGATAGGCTCAGGCGAGAAATCAGAGAAATAGTCCCACAGCTCTTCGCCTGTGTCCTTCTTGAACATCTGTTCGATCGACCCGAAGGATGACACTGGGCATTTGTCTTGAAGGGGTATGAAGGTAGTTGTCCATTCGGCTGGGAGAAGGTAATTCATAGCGCTCTGGACGTTGGTCAGCGATGATTCCCATTTGTCTCGCCCCTCTTGGGAGAACCTACCAAATGTTGCCCGAGCTTTATAAAGATCCCACCGTTCTTCTCAAGCACTTTTAACGTCCTGACGGCGCATCGCTTGTGGCAGGCCTTGAGCACATGTTCCCTCTCCTTTTCGTCGTCGAGCTTCTCTCGCTGGTTGAGTGTCGTCCGGTAGCTGTCATGGTCTTAGCATTCGTTCAATTGCAAGCACGACGGGCGGTATTACTTACTCATTGATACATAAAACAAGAGTCGCCGCAACCCTCCCTGTCCGCTCCACTGCCTCGTAGCCGTTCTTTACGTCGTCTCCCACCGATAGCAGCATCGCAGCCGCGCCGCCTCCGGCCATGGCTAGGAGCACAGCAGTCCGCCGTCGAGGCTGAGGCTTCGGTGTTGCGAACGCAGGTGTCGCTCTGCTCCCATATTGTCTTGAAAGTGGCGTCCGGAGGAGGCTCGGTCTGGAGAGCTGGCTGCGACACCGGGCGCATGTCCAGCCCGGCACGAGACGTCTCGCGACAAGCGAAGAAAAGGTAGGATTCATCATCCGTCTCGGTCGAGGAATGTCATTGCAAGTGTATGTCCAAGCATTTCAGCGAGCGCAACTGTCTCGGTGCATCTGTGTTTGGAGGCAAACTCGCAGGACAGCCGCTGCTGCAACCCCCTGCTAGAAATTTCGGAGCCGGCATCACATTCCCAAGAAATTGGAGAGATCGCGGCCCGGCGCGTAGGGTGACTCCGGCCCAGGTCAGTTAAGATAGTTAGGAGGGTTAGGGTTAGGCTCTAGGTACGTTTAGTATCAGACTCGTCTTGCACTCGAGACGCCAACCAACAGAAAATGAGACTGCACTCCTTATATAAAGTCAGATTTGACGGAAGGAGCCCGGGTAAGAGGCTGTCGTGAGGGAATTACATAAGTATCCACACGTTTCTTCTGGCGCAAAGTCTCCCGGCAAAGCTGGGGTCTGAACGGAGTTGCAGGCCTGCCGACTCTATTAGAAATTCCGTCGACACGGGAGGCATTCTTTAAGGTTAAAGTCTACTATCTCAGTGCTTCGAACAGCTTATGAGTAGTCGGCGCAGTAGTTATTCCCCCTCCCTACCTCAGCGCTGGCTTGAATTGGAGCAGAGCAGTGTTAAAGTCTGGGTTGTCGAACCTACAGTCCGAGCGAGTATCTGATCTTTGCTGTAACCCTGGACGCCAGAGGCTGCTCATGGCATGAATTCTTAGATCATCAATGAATGCTGCCTTGACTGATGATAACCGTTGCACTCTGTGATCTCCTCAACAATGTGAACCGCCGGAGCCGTTGAAGCCCCTGCTGTTGGCTTTCAAGAGAGATCGATGCCAAGAGCGGGCCCGTTGCATCTTTGCTCTGGGGTAAATGACGTCAATGACGTCACTGGCCGCTGCCCATTGAGGTCCTCACATGGAAGCACTCTATGGAATGGAAGCATCTGCAGCTCTGGAATCATTTAAATCTGAGGTCGACTTGAGCTTTAAACTTCTGCTTCTTCATCCATCACTAACGATCACAAAGAATAGCAAAGCAAGAAACCTGGTCAAGAGCTCTGACATTTCTTCCTTCACACTACCTACACATTCACATCCAGTAAGCCGACCATGGGCCTTAGCCAAGTCGAAACCAGTTGGCTAACCGCCAATTTAGAAATGACTCAGTCCAAGGCCGAAAAGATTGAGCAGGTCAAGTCCAACCTGCCTCTGCCCGATCAGCCTCCCCAGGCTTCTGATTGGCAATCGGCCGACGCCAGGACGACCGCGGTCTCCAGTGGCGGCGTTTCTGCCGGCGATGTCTCAACTGGCGCCGGCGTCACTTCCGGCCTACGGGAGCCTGCCACCAAGGCTTCCGGGGATGTCGACATGAGCGGTATTGGTCGCCAGGGCAAGGAGGGCTTGGAGGATACGCCAAAGGATGCACGGGCATGAATCACTTCTTTTCGGAAAACCAAGGCGGCCAAGGAAATGGGAAGGGTATTCATTGATTTGACATGGTTAATCCGGCGTTCAGGACAATCTGCATTTTCACATCTCGACATTGCGATGGACGTTGTGCAGTAGTCAGTCGATATATTTATCTCTCGGTATCCAGTTTCACTGGACAAATATGAGCGATTGACTCATAAGCCTGGTTTCCTTAGTCTTCCCTGCTCCTTAGTATCTGTAAGCAATGCCCTGACCTGAGTTCTGCCATAGGAGAGTGAACCTGAAGCAAAGGGAATGGTTGTCAGGTAGCTTGATGCTAGCTTGAGACATCCATGCAATTGAAGCCCAGCTTAAGATCACATGTCCATCTCAAGATCACATCGCGTTTGTGCGAGGGAGCAGCTGTGGTTTCCGATGCAACATCACAAAGTTGCAGTGCCAGTGACCCCAACGCGGTGTTCGCACCGTACCAGGACAGCGCATGGGCCATGTCAAATTGCCCCCTGGAAGATTAAATAACTAGGGGCAGTAAACAAACCCCCTAGCAACGCATAAAGAGAAGCAAGAGAACATGCTGTTGTACGGTTAACGTGCCTCCTTTGCTTCTATCCTAAGCATGCTGCTGGCCTGAAACTGGAAGAGTTTCCTAGCAGCGGGACTGACACCCGTTAAGGCGTTGACGTCTCGCACCGCGGCCACGGGTCGTCGTCGGTCTGATATCGATGTGTGCCAGAAGGGATGTCATGCATTGGTCTGGCGGCACGACGGCCACCACGTTACGGTCAGCGTATGACATCGTGATGTCGGCGTATGATATCGTGCCTCTCAGGCTGATGCTGGCGCCGCGAACGAGGGCTTGCGCCCTAGTAAGATCGTTCCCTTCTTTCCACCTGCTTCCGGAAGCCCATGATTCTGTTCACCCACAAACATAAATTGTCGAGCTCTTCCTCGACGAGAAATTCTTTCCCTCTTCCTCCAACACAACTTCCCACCAAGGCGGGGCCACCTGTCTTCCTCTCTCTTCACTCTCTCTTCACCCTCGTCTACACCATCATCGAGACTGGCCGCAACCTCGCTTACTGCTTCGCAGATAAAACTCTCTGTATCTGGATTTCCGCATATCAAGGTACAGGTTGGTTTATTCCTTCCTGAGCAAGGCCTTGTGGCAGTCGCGTCGGAGCTGCTCGTCGCGTTCGACCATCTTGGTTGGAAACGGCAGTCGCGACTCGCGGTAACCTTCTTCCTTAGCCGTTCCTCCGCTTTACCATTGCCCCTTCCTACCAACTGCAATACCAGTACTGGCACGGTTTCGTCAGCTCTCAGTCTTGTTTCCTTTTCTGCCTTCTTTCATACCCTTCTGAAAGGCATCTTTAAATCTCGCGCCATCGCGAAGCCACCTACCTTATTTCACTCTTGAATCTCTGACAGCGAGATCTGATCACTCTTTACTCTCTCTTCATTAACTCTACTACCCGCCAGATCGCTGAGCCAAGTCGGTCGATTCATTCGGTTCCATCGACTACTAAGCCAGATCTAGTCTTCGAGTCGGCGACCAAGCTAACTACTCTGAACGCCCATATCGACTTTCGAGGCATCATCACCATGGCGCGTGCTCGCACTCAGCTGCCTGGCAGCGGATCTACAAGCCAGCAAGCTGCAGGCAACGAAGAAGAAATGAGAAGAGCTGCTATGCAAGCAGCAATGATGGTGAGTGTTTTCTCTTAGCACCTTTGCCTCGTCGTTTGAGAGTTCGCTCCCACTCCATCCTTTACATATTCATTTCACGGCATGTTTCTGGCTCGAGATCTCTTCGCTTCGTTCTGCCATCAATGTTCATTCTCGTTGCCATGATCGATTGCTGACAGCCGATAGAATGATCTCGGCATCGCTCGCGTGGCAGAATTACCCCTGGACGATGGACATGGGGATCGTGATCGTCGCAACCGCGGTCCTGGTGTCAGCAACCGTAACCGCCCGGCGCCTCTCCCGACGCCCTCGGCGTCTTCGCGGCCCCGCCAGAATGGCAGTACTGGAGCAGGGGGCTCCGGCGCGGGTGATCTCTGGAGACGTATGTTTACGCAACTGTTAAAGACGCATCAAGTTTGCTAACCCGTCCCAGAAGCTTATGCCGCCGGCGCCTTCGATGATGAGGATGCGGCTGCCGTCAGGGGCCTAGATGACCTCGGTGGCGGCAGAATATACGAACGGGTCATTAACCACACGATGCAAATTCTCAGTCATCACAACAGGAGGTTTGTGGCACACCATGGACAATGGAATAACTCTAGGTGCTAACGTCTAGCTTGTAAAGGTCTAACCGCCGATCCACTGAGCAGCCAAGCGCCAACGGAAGAGTCCATCTGCATGAACTGCCGAGACGAATCGGTCAAAGCATTCTCCAGTCTCGCCAACAGAATACAAGCGGGACACAGACCTCTGCAGCCCGGGCTTTGGTCCCCTCGGCCAGCTCCAGGGCCCCACCTCGGGAGCTCAACCCGATGGCGAGGCCGGCGAGGGTGCCGCGGCAGCCGGTTCCCGCCGCGACCCCTCCGGCACCGGCCCCGCCCTCTTTGGCCCCGGCAAGCAACCCGACAGTTTCGGAACCCGCTGTTGCCGGCCCCTCAAGCGGTACGGTGGTCCCTAACCCCAATCTTTCGCTGCCTGACCCGAACGTTCCGCTGCCTTTCGAGGAGCCTTTCGAGGTACTCAATGTTGTCTATGAGCGGTCGATCAGGTTTTCCAGCCGGCATCTCAGGCAGCCAGTTTCCGCAATTGTCCTCCTGTCCGCAGCCGGGCCGCCCGCGAATGGCGGCTTCACGGTCGTGATCTACAACCGCAGGTTCTGCCAATGGCCAATCTCCGGGTGGTACGACTATACCACTGGCGAAGACATGTTGTTGGGTGTTTTGTTCAAGGACGTCAATGGATCGATGCACGGCTACGAACTTCACTTTGATTTCGAGGAACACCTGCGGGATTTCATGGCTACCGCGCGGAGGCTCCAGTCGGGTGAAATCTCTCCTCCAGTCGGCTATACATATGTTTCCAAGCGGTCGGCGACGGTACCTTCTCAACCCGCTCCCGCCGCACCCCCTCCGGCTCCCGCGACGGTACCTCCACATCCCACGCCAGCTGCACCTCGCCCGGCGCCGGCGACTAACCCAACGGGCTCTCAAGCTGCAGTTGCTAGTCTCTCCAATGCTGCAGCTGCTGGTCCCTCCAATGCTGTTGGTACCCAGCCTACACGTGAATCGGACCAGCCGCGTGCTAGGCTTCCGTCCAACCGGACCGCAAGGGGTCCTACGAGCGAATCTAACCAGGTCGAGACGCAGGCCTCCTCATCCGCCAACACTATCAACACTGCACCCGTGGTTGTTGCGGCAGGTACTCGGGCGTCAACGGTTGGTTCAATTCATGGAGACAGCCTGGCCGAGAATGAGGCCGACGATGTCAACTTCGTTGACAATCAATCCCCGACAGTGTCCTCCGGGTCGCTTCCCGCTCTTGCGCCACGCAAGTACAGCAATGGCACGGGTGATGGCACTCCCTTGGCGCAGATACCCTTTGCGGAGGTTTCGATTGCAGTTCGCGGCCTCTTCCACTATTTCCTCAGCAACACAAACCTTGTTCCTACCTGGACGGCCGAAACGAAGAACGAGATGGCTTCGGCAATCAAGGCAGGCGTCCTAGACTACATAGCACAGGAGGCAAGATGTCAGGGACTCGGCGACCAGCAAGTTCACGGTCTCGAGCAGTTGATCGATGGCGTCCTTGCTTCCCTAACCAAGGATCACCAGGACGGGCCGGATCACGAGGACGGGCCGGATCAACAGAACGCGGCGGATCACCAGGACGAGGCGGATCACCAGGACAGGGCGTCGCGCATCCGCTACAAGATTGAGGAGCTGATGTCAATGCGACACCGCCCCATCGACCCTCCTGGCTTCTTAGCTGATATCCCGTACCTTCCGAAGCCCGGAAGCGGCAAGCGGCAAGTGAGCTCCTCATCTCAGTCGCAGGTTCAGAGGTCCGTTGATGCCATGGCTTGGGTCCAAGGAGAAGCTGCCACCCCCGCATTGGACACAGAGGAGACCCTCAAGGCGGAGCCGGAAGAGGCCGCGGCTGCCGTCGCAACTGTTGCGAGACCTGGTGGTACTCGAGTCACTGGCCTTCGGGGCTCACGCTGGGCAACTGGCGAGTCTGAGATCAGGCACGCAAACCACTTCACAGGTCCGGCATACGAGAAGGTGCCGCCTGGGCATGGCCATCAGGAGGACCTCGCTCAAGTTGACCCTCAATCCCAGGTGCCTACTGCGAGTGCAGACCTCACTGGTCTCGACTTTCGCACTTCAGACAACGACATGGATGGGGCCCGAAGTGCAGGATCCCAGGCAGCAGCTGACCACATTAGCCAGGCGGCTGCTCTGACTAATTCCACCCATACGACAACTGATAAGATTGAGAATCTTGGGTTCAGCTTGTCTCGCCTAACGATCAGGTCACCGACAAAGGCTCAAACGAAGCTGGTTAAGACCTCTGTGGCCCAGTCACCGGACCGGGTTTCAGTTCCGTCTCCCGGCCCCGCTGCGCCGACTGCATTCCGCCCAGCGGCACCGGTGTTTACACCCGGTCCTACCCTACCGTCGGGTCCCTCGGTGAGCCTTGCCCCGGTGGTAGCTCCGCAGTTAACGGCGCTGGTGCCAGGCCAGCCCTTAGCAGCCCCTGCAACTCAGGCAAAGCCACGAGGCCTTCTCGCGTCTAGACATGCCGCCGGAAGTGGCCCGTCCAGTTCCGGAAACTTCAACTACCACTTGCCGAGCGCTGTCCGGAAGGAGCTGCCGAGCTACTTACTAGGTGCTGACTCTGGATCCGACGTCTATCTACTCACCTAAAGGGAAAAATTTCGGCATTCACATTGGGAGCGACATTTGCTTCTCGGAATCACAGAAATCATGTGAAAGAATATGTACTCGACTGAATCTATGCACCTCATCGTTGAGGTACTCCATCGACCTGGGCGGGATACCTAGATGCTACGAGTTTGCGAGCGGCACATTCGGATTATCAAACGAAACTGAGTGCTCATCTCCTCGGCGAACAGCGTCTTTTTGCCCTCGGTGTTTCTAGGCGTTTTCATGGCCGGTGGTATCGTGAGTGACGCAAACCCAACCTTTGTGCCGCGGGAGTTGGCGTATCAGCTCGAGGATAGCGAATCCAGCTTCTTATTTGGTGCTGTTTCCAGGTCCTAACTCGACGTTAACCACATCTAAGAGTCGGTCTTATGGAAACCCCTAGTCCACCAACAGACTAGATCTCGAGCCAAGTCCAACGCTCGCCGTCGACACGAGCCTCTCCGTCTCTCGGAGGTTCTCGACATGACTTCTCATGAGCCATTTCTTTCTTTCTTTCTTTCTTTTTTTTTTCTTCCTTTTCTCTCTGTTTTACTTTTGGGCTTGCGAGCTTGGAGTTCCTGGCGTTCGCGGTCTCGGTGGGTGCAATTGGCGATGATGGTCTTCGGGCTACTTGGGCTCCTGGGTGACACACCACTGCTGGGCGTGGGCAAGGATTTGGAGCTTCTCGCATGCTTTGACGGTAACTGCATGTATGGATGGATCAACAAAATGTAAATATGTCAGAGTAGAGCGAATTTGTGGTGTTATCTCGGCGAGAGCCTCTGACAGTGCATGACCGATGTGAACTTCTGTGGCATTGTTCGATGGTGATCTCACCTCCTATTCAGATGGTATTCCAGTGAAAATGCCTTGTCCAGGAAGCAGCAGCATCTCTCTCGCGGTACTCACCGATCGTAGTATGAAATCAAGGAACAGTGGGTATCTCAAGGTGACTTGGTTGGCTATGATGCATTGGTTGTACGAATCTGACGACTTCGTCCAGTAGTTGGACTGCACTCTACATATTTCGGCGTCATTATCCTTACCGCTCTTCCCAAGGAGACGGAAAGAAGAAAGCGGAGGAGATGCGGATGAGCTTGGCTTAATTCCTTGTCCGACAGGATGATGAACGAAATTGGCCGATGCTTCCGTTAGCATCCTCATTTCCTCCTTCTGTTGACCGGAAGGGAATTGAGTTCTCTGTCTCGGAACAGCTCTGCTTGTCTCGTATTCCCATTCACTCGAGTATCAAACCTCTATTCTAGCATGAGATTCTCATAACTTGTATGATCTATGCTCCCTTTCCGTTCATCCACCATTACCAAACCCGGTCTCAACCCCCTTTCTACTCCACATCTCGAAGGCTTGATCATACTAACCCGAACGCAGCGAAGTTCTGCTCATGAAAGCCATCCAATCAACTCGACCACGAACCATCCTCGCGACTCTCCACCACCTCATCGACGTCCTCAATCCGCAGCCGAACGATTTCCTCTCCGTTGGGGAGGTCGTTCTCGACCGCGCGACGGCCCGCTTCCTCGGGCGTGGCGCACAGCCCCGCGGCCAGGTGCCGCGCGACAAGCCTCTTACGCGCGAGCTCGGGGGAGACAGACACAAAGATCTTGAGGGAAGCGAGTTGCGAGGTCTGGCGCCAGGGGGCTTTGTCCAGGAGGAGGTCTGCGGACGATCACATTGTCATATAAGTACCTTAGCTCCCATTCTAAAACGAGGAAATAATAATGCTCATAAAAAGAAAAAAAGAAACTTACAATTCCCCTCCAACACAACAATTCGATGCGTCCTCTCCACCGCGATATCATCCTCCTTGGGGTCCTTGATGGCGTGGTCGAACGACGGCGCCCACACCGTCCCCGTTTTATCAGTAAGCGGCTCCTCCCGCAGACGCTTGACTAGCTCATAAAAGCGCTCGCCGTCGAACGTGAACTCGGCCCCGCGCCGCGCGTGCGCCGTGGCCGGGTCTGGCATGGCGTCTAGCTGCGCGCGCGTGTAGTGGTAGCCGTCCATGGGCACGAACGCGGCGACCGGTTGCGGCCTGTCCGGGAACTGAGCGGCGTGCCGTGCGTTGAGAGCGGCTGTGAGCCGCTTGGAGATGGTGGTTTTCCCTGGGCGGGGGGGATGGGATGTAAGTGAATGATGAATGGATGAATGGAAAATGGGGTGTGGGGGGGAATAGGGGGCGTATGTACATGTACATACCGGAGCCGGGGATGCCGCCTATTGCTATTACTGTGGGTGTGGGTTAGCTATTATATGCAGGGGGGATTTGGTGTTCTGAGAGAGCTTAAGGTAACCAAGAGAGGTGGCGGGCCAGGATTAGGGAGTGATTTCGCGGTCGTGGTCTCCCGCCCTCCAGCTAGGCTCAAACACCTGATGGGCTTGTGGATGTTTTGCCCTCATGCAGACAAGGACAGTATGAGAACTTACAATACCGCATGTCCTCTGGCGTCTCGAGAAACTCGCGCCAGGCCTTGTCGACCAGTCGGTTCAATGCTTCGTCCATGCTGGGCTAGAGGGCTGCCTCGGTTTGGGACGGCCTTGTGACTTAGGAAACTTGGCCTTCGCCCAGAGAATAAGAGCAATGATCTGCTGCTGTGGAACGAATTGGCTCGGTCCGGGAACGGGCGTGTTGATATGCCCCTTAACCTGTGCGAACGGACCTATGACCTGGTCAGCGTGCTGTCAAGGAGAAGGTAGTGGCCGATTTTAGGCATATACTCACTGAAGACCCAAAACCTCGACAGATCTCAGGATACTTGCAGGTGAACAGGCTAACGCAGCAAAAAGGGGCTGTAACCGAAGCGCGCAATGCGGAGATCGGAGAAATGCCGGAGGCGGAGGTCACACGGCACCGCCCCGGCTTTGAACTCCACCGACCATGAACACGGCGCCGAGAGCTGTTTCGACTCTCAACACTCATTTTCCTCCCCCAGAGACTTGGGATTGCTAGCTATTCTAAAACTCCTCACGTCTATTTATCAATTTCCAAGTGCAAGAGTATCCGAGATCTGGCAACATCTGAGGAAAGAACAACATTTAGAGCGGAACTCTCATCTCATTGCCGACTCGAAAGCAACAGCCGAAGCACACACACACACGCACACATCGGCCAAACAAATACGGACTACGACCCTCACCATTTATGCTTCTTACAGTCACGGAACGGACACCCTCAACAACATGGAGACAGCCGAGGGCCCCGACCCCAATCTTCTCCTCTCACTGAACCTATCCGACTCGGAACCCGAAGAGGCAGCAGCCCCTTCCACCACCACTGCTGCCGCAACAACCGAACACCAGCCCACCCGCGCCGAGCGCACCGCCCTCTCCGAAGAAGCCTTCCAACTCCTCAAGCAGACCTACCGGCCCAAGATCGAAAACGGCAATGTATTTACCTGTTTATTCTCCTCACTTCCTTCTCCTCCTTCCCCTCGTTTTCACCACTATCACCTCACAAACTCCCCCAACTCTCACCCCCCTCCAACGACATACCTTCTAACAATAAAACAACAATCTAAGCTCTACAAAACAATCCAACTCCCCACCCCACCTTCACCATCCTCCTGCACCCCGCTACTATCCAAACCCGAAGCCCAAGCGCTGCTCCACGCCACAGAAGAGCTGTACTTCTTCCGCCAGTACGGCGAGGCAGCAGCTTTCCTGCGGGAGGTCTTTGCTGCTGCCGGGGAGGAGGGGTTGGAACGGATGATTGATGGTGAGACGGCGAGGTTGCTACGGTATTATCAGGGTCGATGTCTCGCTCGTTTGCGGCTTGAGGAGGAGCGTAGGTGATCCATGAGTGGTTGAAGGGAGAGGGGTATCTGGTTAGTCAATGAGGTAGGGGCGGTTGAAAAGAACATAGAACTCATAGAACATAATGCCGTGAGTGGACGGTGAGAAAGGAGTGAGTGGAGAGCTTGTGGATCGGGTCAAGAAGGAGTAGGTATGCGACACCCCGGCCGTCCGCCTTCATGGGGTTGAATTCAGATGGGGTTATTTGAGCAATGTTGTTGATACCTTTGAGGTCAAGTCAATATTCGGCATCTCATGTCACAGCAGTGCGGATAAGAGCAACTGCGGTGGGTGATGATTAGTGGGCCTACATTCATCAATTGCACCGACAGATAGGACACAAGGTAATGAGTATCTGCGTAGTGGAGAGTGAACCCTTCGCAATTATACATATCGATTATCCTCTATCGATGCTCAAGGGCACTCCAGCCAGGACGGCCGCGCTCCCAAGATGCAGCTCCTTCGCCCATGGCAGGAAGCCCTAAATAAATCTATCGGTGCATGACAGGGTAAGGAGCGGACGAAACAAACACAGCTCTTACTCAACACGGGTATATCCCGGACTCCGCGAAATTGAAACAGAAACCCGACCCTGTGTTGTACATGTACAGACAGCGAGGGAATGAAATCAAACCGTGACGCCACGCTTGAATCCTCTTTGAACCATCGCCATCTCTAATGCCGCCGTTTTGAACCCTTTTTCCTAACCGGCCCGGTAAGACGGCGAAAATGCAAGCCGGTCTCGCCCGAGATGCAAGAAACACTTTGTTGCTGAATGCTGCCTTTGTTTCATTGTCCATCGCTCATGCGCCTCCGCTCTCTTCATGTGCGCGCAGTCGTGGCTGCCATGTTGTCCTACCCAATTACCGGTATGTGACAGTACCGTGATGATTATTGTGCGCACACCGTCGCCGTTGTTGAAATGGTGATGCGCCGTTAGCGCCCCTGGCCCTCCTAAGCAGCCGCTCGGATGTTCTGGGCCTGCCCCTGCAGCAGCATCATGCCCTCGCGCTCGCGCTCCTCGGCGAACGCGCGCCTGCTCATAGCGAGCACCGCCTCGAACCCTTCCTTGCCCTTGATGGCGTTCTCGCGGAAACGCTTGACCAGCGTGTCCTCAATGCTGTTCTTGATGCGCTGCCACCCGCCGCAGAGCGCCGTGATCTGTGCGGCCTGCTCGAACTTCGTCTGGTGCTCGTTGAGCGGGCGGTACACGACCGTCTCTTGCACGTTGATCAGGTTGCTCCACGTGAGGTTGCTCGACACCATCGTGACGGTCTTGTTGCGCGGGTCGACATAGGACGTCTCGAGCACTTGTGACTCGTCCATGCAGCCGCCCATCAGGCTCTTGAGCCAATCTGGTGCGCTTTGCCGGCAGGTGATCAGACGTTCTGTGCGCAGGATGCCGGTATCAGGGTCGACCGTCCGGGTGAGGGTGTCAACGGCGACAACGTGTGTCGATTTTTGGTTCCATGGGCAGTACTTCCGCCAGTTGGCGGTCGATACCTCCTCCCAGGAGTAGTTGAAGGTCTCTGAATTAGAGAAAACCTTCATTTTCGTCGATAGTTATCAGGAGCGATTGACTTCGCGATGGTACTGTACTTGTGTAGATGTCGTCTGCGCAATCGGATCTCCGGTTACGGTCGCGTGCCTCGGCAGAGACGCGAGGAGATCGGCAAAACTTTTTCGGCTGGATGCGAGTTTAAACGAATCGCAAAATAGCAGATCGCAGTTCGACAATCGGCCTTCGCGTTGTCGACGTAGTCCAGGAAGCCTTCTTATGCAATTCCCGGATGGTGATAGTGAGTGTTGTGGAAGCCGCTGTGGCACATGCAAAAATAAAAGATCCCAACAGCCCGCGAGGGGGTCTCAGGCCGGGCCTTTTTCTATGTGACCTGAGGATTTTTTCTTATCGAGCGGGAACGGAAGTGGCGACCCAGACCCACTCGCCTACCTATCCAAAAACGGATCTGGGCGTGGGGCGGTGATGAAGAATCTCGGAAGAAGCAGGGATGTGTTGGAACCCCAGCTGCCAATGACCGGACAGACAATTCCAGAACGGATTCGGGTTTTCCATTTGCCACTGCCACTGACTTCAATGCCGTCACCGCCCTGGAGCTCTGCGTCATCGGTGAATCCGATCATTCACTTGTTCCGGCACCGGAAAACCTGTGGATGATACGGGTATTACGGCATCCCCGGGGTTCAGCGGAGCATTCGACGGATTTCACGATCAATGACGTTCCGTCTGTTTGCGGAGCACCCGGGTCCCCGCCCGGTCTCGGCATTCGGTGAAGGCGTGTTCGGATTCGCTCCGCCAGACCGTCGCGAACCGAAGTCAATCACTTGTCGATTGAGTGTAGAGATGTGCCTCAAGGGCAGCCAGTGACAGGTTATCACCACATTGCATAGCCCAACTTGTATTGGCAGCTTTACGCCGCCACTTGGAGAAGAGCAGCGCAACCCAGTTCCTATTCAGACAGTTCCACTAGTAGTCCTCTCCACGGCTAATAACCTCCTTAACGGTAGGTCGGATGAGGATGGTCTGCAGCGCGTTAGCGGGTGAATTGGACATTCTTGGATGATACCGGCCACTCACATGCTCGAACTGGGCCGTGTACGAGCCCTTCCTATCGACCAGCGGCGGGTAAGACTCGACGATGCCGTTCGAGACAAGGTTATTCAACTACAGCGGCATCAGCAGGGCGTCGTCTGTTTGCTCAATCTTCGCAGCAACACTTACCCCGAGCAAATACTTCTCCTGCCCCAGACGATCCAGGTATCGTCTGCAAAAGGGCAGTGTGCCAAAGTTCTTCTTGATGACATTCAACAGCGATTTAGCCGAGGTCAGACGAAGGTCACCCTTGGGTGCATCGCTTCGCAACGCGTAGTGCGATACTTCGCCATCCTCACGCACGAACCCCTGACCCGTGCTTCCGAAGGTCTCGATTGCGAAGACGTCGCCCTCTTCCATCTTCGTGTTATCGTTACTCTTCACGATTGGCACGCTCTTGGTGCCGTGGATGTTGTACGGAAGGATAGTATGCCCGTTCAGGTTCTTTATTGACTTGACCGGGTAAGCCGTGCCGTCGATCTCGACCTCGTAGCTCTCCATGACCTCCTGGATGGCCCCGCCAATCTCACCGAGTCTCGCATCAATGCCGGCCTGCTTGATGCCCTCGTTGGTGGCGGCTTTCACGGCCTCCAGGAGTGGATCGTAGCGGGGGTTGAAGGCCATGGTAAACGCACTGTCGACAATGTTGCCATTTACGTGGACACCAAAGTCGATTTTCATCACGTCGTCCTCCTGCAAAACCATCTTGTTGCCCGCGTTGGGCGTGTAGTGCGCCGCGCAGTGGTTGATGCTGAGGCCGGTGGGGAACCCCATCCCGGCGACCAGAGCATCACCCTCCTCGAGTCCTTGGTGGCCAGTCAGGGCGCGAACAGCGTCTTCAATACCGACGGCGATCTCGGTCAGCGTCTGTCCCGGTTTGATATTCTTCTGCGCCCACTGGCGAACCTGCCGATGAGCTTCAGCGGCATGGCGGTAGTCGTTAACGAACTCGCTCTTCAGGTTGTCGAGATGGCGCTTCTCCTCGCTGGTCGTGCGGTAGCGATTCTCATTCACGTATTCAACCTCCTCGCCCTTTGGATACTTCTTGTCCGGAAACAGCTGCGAGATCAAGACACGGGGAGGGTCCGACTGCTGCTTTGGGTTCTTCTTCTTCTTTCTGGGCTTCCTCTTCCTCTTTTTCTTGGCGGCACCAGTCTCACCGCCCGCGGCGGCAGTATCTTCAGCGTCATCCTCGGAGTCATCGCTGTCGTGGTTCAAGTTGGCGTTGCTGGCGGCAGACGCATCCGGCTTGGATTTACTCCCCGATCCTTCCACTGTGGGCAGTTAGTGATCGCTGTATCTTCACTTATTGAGTCAGCGACACTTACCGCTCAACTGTCTGAGCTCTTCTGTAGGGGCTTGGGCCGCCATTTTGAAGGCTCTTTAAATCTGCTTGATGAACCTGCAGGCTTGAACGAACAGCGCTGAGACATGGTCGGGCTTCACGGCCCCGCCAACAGCTCTTTTTCTTGGACCCACCATGGCCAACGCGGGGCAGTTTGGCGTTCGGGTTAGTTACCGACTCCATAACCACCGCCACAAGAGACACTTGTCTTGGCGCCCGGTTAAGCCACACACTACTGAGTAGCTCTGTGATTTCGTCACTTCTCAAATAAAGTGGGACCTCCGTCCAACGAGCACGAAGGGCTACTCCCGGGCCTCTCCGTTTAAACCTCCTCAAGCCAGGACATACCAGTTATTCCACCGTCTCTAGACATGTAACAGAACCATCGGGATGCGGCATGCCATTCCGCTACGCTCCCACCGGCGCGGCGATAACCGCCAAAGTCTCAGTTCAAACCGCAGCATGGAGCAGTCGACGCTTCTTCCACGCCTCCCCGCGTGTCCTCCACCTTGACAGCAACACAAGCGACACTTCCAACCACTATGAAACCCTCAACGTCCGCCCCGATGCCTCCCCGGCAGAAATCAAAAGGTAACTCTCCCTCCTTTACCTTTTCCCTTACCACACAAATGTGATTAACCACCTTCTCCCCCCCGATATCAGATCCTTCTACCTCCTCTCCAAACGCCACCACCCAGACCACAACCCCTCCGACCCGCACGCGCCCTCGCGCTTCATGCGCATCAGCGAGGCCTACGCGACCCTGAGCCACGCCGACAAGCGTGCGCGCTACGACCGCGACGTCATGCGCACTAGTACTCGCAACAACAACAACCCGCACTATCACCATGCACCGAAAGGCTCGTACCACAGCACGGGGCCCGCGGGCGGCCGCCCGGCGTCTGGACTGAGTAGTCGGCGCCGAGGCACCTACCAGGGCCCGCCGCCGTCCTTTTTCCGCAGCGGCGGGTGGGGCGCGCACACCGCCAAGCGGCGCGCCGCGCACGAGGAGAGTACCGGTTTCGGTGCGGGATACGGGACTGATTCCAGCCGAAGCGGTTCCGGCGCTGGTGGGGCCGGGCAGCAACCGCCGCCTCCGCCGCCGCCGCCGCACGGGAGTGGAGGAGGAGGAGGAGGTACTGGCGGGATGGGGCCCGGGCAGGACCCGTTCGGACACAGGGATGATGTTCCGCATTTTGATCGGGAGGCGCATGAGAGGGCGCAGAGGAGGGGTGAGGAGATGCGGGCGCGGCGGGCGGCGCGACGGGCGGGGCTGAATCCTGATGAACCTGACTCGCCGACGAACATGAGTTTCTTTGCGGTGGCGGCGATTCTGGCGGTTGTGGTGATGGCGCCGCTGATGGTTTCTGGGAATAGGAACAGGAGAAGTGGCAGTGATGCCCAGGTCGCGGAGAAGGAGAGGGAGCGGGAAAAGAAGGCGAAGTGATAGACCAGTTTGTACCGAAGGTTCTCCTGGATGGTTGGTCGTCTGCTCTTATCACATAGGTACATGCGCAAGTCATCAGCTCGCAAGCAAGTAGCATGTACAGCTGCAGAGGCGTTAAGTATACATTGCAGTACAGGACGTGTCGCACATCAACTCTAGATTGATACATTGCTACCGAGCTGTGTCCACTCCATGGCGATCACAGAGATCAGATCGCAAGGCCCACTCCGTCGTAGACACCACCAGTCCCCGAATCAGGCGCCACCAGCTTACGACTCGAAAGTGAAGCTGGTGCCAACCTTGTGGGTAGCTTGGTCAAGCTTCTGGGTATCAAAGGAAGCACCAACGCCGAGGGTGACACCCTCGCGGAGGAGAACGTTGTAGGCAACGGCAGCGACACCGCGGTCGTTGATCTTGGCCTGTTTCACCTATCAGCATCCAGCACAACATTCTATCACCTTTGAGAGACCTACCTTGACGAAGGAGACGGGGTCCAGGCGGTACTTGGCAGCGACCTCGAGGCCGACGGTGTTGCCGCTCTTGGAGTTCCAGGTGGCCTTGGAGCCGGCCTCGACCTGGCTGTTGACCTTGTGATAGTAGCTGGCAGCGAAGACGCTCAGGTTGTCGGTGGCGGTGATGGCAGCGCTGTAGGTCGGGGCCTGGTAGCCGACAGCGGCGCTGTACCCGGTGACCTTAGCCTTCTGGACGTCGAAGCCGGCCGAGGCGCCGGCGAGGAAGCCCTCGTGCCCGACGATGGCGTCGAAGTTGGCGGTGGGGCCCTTGAGCAGGTCGAAGAACAGACGGGTGTGGAAATTGCTCTGCTTGAAGTGCAGGTTGAACTTGGCACCGCGCGCCTGGCTGGCGGGGAGGAAGCTGAAGATACCCTCGGCCTTGAGGCCCTTGGCCAGGTTGTCGGCCATCTCGACCTTAGTCTCGAGAGTGTTGGCGGTGTTCCATGTCTGGGTGAGGGTCAAGCCTGCGCGTTTCCAATTCATTAGCACCTGTGCTGGTCTGCGCGCGCTCATCGCAACCATCCACTGGGCTCGTGCGTTATAGAGCAGAGGGCCGGGGATTCGGCCTAGCGCGATCTGGCAGTCGAGCCGGGCCGGAGGTCGCTTCTTCTTCAACTTCTTTGGGGGGTCTTTGGAATTACCATTGGGCTTGTCGGTGTATTTTCCCTCGATCTATTTGACGCGGGTAGTTAGCATGCCGTTCCTAGTTCCTGCCCCGGGCTGGGCGCAATGACATACCGTGCCGCTGGTGGCATTGTCGTGGCTGCTCTTGCCGGTGACCTTAAAGGCGACATTGTTGGGGGTATTGCTCTTGACCTCAATGGTGCCGGCAGAAAGGTGGTAGAAGTCCTTGTTGAGGAGCTGGAAGCGCGCAGTCAGCGGTCAGTGGTTTCGCGCATTGTTGGGGAGCTCCCGAGAAATGCCGCTCCGCCGGGCGCAAGCTTCCCGGAGCTCCAGATCGCACGTACGTCGTTCGCCGCCTTGGCGATATCTGAGAAGGCCGGGACAGACATGTTGCCGGTGGTCTGGAGGGCAGACTCTGAAGAATTGGTGTATGGTACGAAGGTGGTTGCGAGGGAGGTGAGCGTGTTGATCGAGCTACAAACGCCTGGGGAGTTGTTGGGAAGGGAAAGTGTCGGAATTCGGCCACGATGCTACGAGAATTTCTCTGAGCACTGTGATTGGTGGCTCGGTTACAGTTGTCCTGGAGATCTTTCCGCAGTCCATTCACGCTGAAACCACGTGGGCCTACCAATGGCGTCGAGTCAATGCATTCCCGATCTTCGAGGTTGAGCGGTCTGAATTTCCTCACCTCGATCTTTTTCGAAGGAGGACCATAGAATTCAATGCGATGATACGTAGCGACAGGAAAGGACTCAAGGGAGGACTCACAGCGCTTCGAAGACTGCCCGCTTCCCAAACAGCGCCTCTTCTAGTCCGTAGATCCCCGCTCTTTCCCTTTCTCAACTCTCCTGTGCTCAGGATTCCATTGTTTGTTATGCGCGCCATGTTTCAATTGCCCCGCTCTAATATACAACCAGGAAACCAAAGAGTCAAACAACAACATGGAACAGCCAATGCAACCGAGGTACCTTGGCTCTTCAAGTATGCTCACCGGTTCAGACGCAAGACACATCAACTGACACGTTTTGATTCAGACATTTGAGGTATATGACCCAATCTCGCAGCATGACACACCGCCCACGGTGACGGACCAGGTCATCTAAAAGCTAAGATATGTACAAAAAAGACATGGTTGCTTTTAGTTTTAAGCATCGGCATACTTGGCCTTGTGGATCGCAATCGCCCTGGGAATCTATGTCAGCCCTCCGTACAGTCACCAGGAGAATCCAGCCAGAGGACGGTTCACTCACCTGCCGCTGGGATCAGTCTGCTTGGACCACTTCGGAGTCCACCGCATCACCGTCGAGGCGCAAGACGGCGGGAAGTGTTCGTCAAACATCAGGCGGTACCAGTACCTGTTTCACGGTCAGCTCCTGCAAATAACCTCCCAAGAGTCCGGCCCTTGACGTACGCCTCCTTGGTGTCCGGAATATCGCTCCCCCACTCGGGCTTGGGGTTCTTCATCATCTCGTCGGTGACCATTTTCTCGGCGGTGTCCTTGAGCGCATCGATCCAGCCGTAGCCGACGCCATCCGAGAACTGCTCCTTCTGCCGCCACAGGATGCTGTCGGGCAGGTACGGCTGGGTCTCGGGCTCGTCCGTGGTGTCGAAGGCCTTCCGGAGGATGTACTTCTCGATGCGCTCGTCGGTGATCATCTTCTCCTTGGGATCGATGTTCATGGCGACCTCAAGGAACTAGGAACGAGTTAGCTCTCTGTATGTCGGCATTCTGTGCTTTGCAGATTCACTCACCTCCTTGTCCAAGAATGGCACACGAGCCTCCAGGCCCCAAGCCGAGGTCGACTTGTTGGCGCGCAGGCAGTCAGCCAGATGCAGGTTCTTGACCCGACGGACGCACTCCTCATGGAAGGCAGCCTTATCGGGGGCGCCATGGAAGTAGAGGTAGCCGCCGAAGATCTCGTCGCTACCCTCGCCGCTCAGAACCATCTTGATACCCATGGCCTTGATCTTGCGCGACAGCAGGTACATGGGCGTCGAGGCACGGATGGTGGTCACATCGTACGTCTCGAGGTGGTAGATGACATCCGACAGCGCGTTCAGACCGTCCTCAATAGTGAAGGTCATGACGTGATGCTTGGTGCCCAGGAATTTCGCAACCTTCAGTGCCGCCTCGTTGTCTGGCGATCCTGGGAGACCGATCGAGAACGAGTTCAGCTGCGGGAGGAAGGTCATGGTGGAGAGCTTGTTCTCGTCATCAATGCCGACCAGCCCCTCGCCCTTGTCCGGGTCTACGTTGTCCTCGGCGGTGCCCTTAGCCTCCTCAGCCAGCTTCTTCAACCTCAGGGTTTCCCGTTGCGCGATGGACGCAACCAAGCTGGAATCCAGGCCACCCGACAGCAAGACGCCGTAGGGAACCTCGGCCATGAGACGTTTCCTGACCGACTTCTCGAGCGTCTCGCGCAGCAGCTTCAGATCCAGGGGCTTGTCAGGTATCCTTTGGCCGTCCCACCATGTCGGCTGGAAATACCTGGTCCGCTCGCCGGTCTTGCTGTCGTAGATATGTCCCGGCGGGAAGGACTCGATCTTATCGCAGACGGGGTGCAGGGACTTGAGCTCGGAGGCGAAGTAAACACTACCAGGCTCCTGTGATGACCAACCCTGGTAGAGGGTGGTGATGCCGATGGGGTCGCGAGCGGCGATCGTGCGGTCAAGCTTCTTGTCGTACAACACGAAAGAAAACATGCCATCGAGGTACTTGGGCGCATCGAGGCCGTGCTCCATGTACTGGCACCAAAGGGTTAGTCTCCCGGTGTCCCCATTAGCGGCACCTACGCAGCCTGGCCCATACTCACCAGAGGAATCACGACCTCGCAGTCCGAGGTGGTCTTGAAGTGGTAGGGCTCCTTCAAGTTCTTTCGAATAAGACGGTGGTTGTAAATCTCGCCATTGACGGCGAGGACAATGCTCTCATCGGCATTGGTGAGTGGCTGAGCTCCGCTCTCTGCTTTAGTGTGAGGGGATGGCCTCGATGTCAGGTATACGGAACCGGACCCACCAACGCCGACGATGCTGAGCCGTTCATGGCACAGAACTGCGACCTTGTCAGCAATGCCTCTATTTCAACTAGCGATTTTGGCAAGAAAGGAGTGTTTTTAGCCCGGATGCAATCCATACTCGTGTTATGACAAGTGACGCTGCCGCCTGCAAGAGTGTCATGTGTTAGTGCTTGCTTATCTCCTGTGACTCAGGGGCCTCGGGCTGAAGGTGAAGGGCCAACGCACTCCAATCAGGTCCCCTATGCCGAATTCTGCGAGATGAAGCAAGGTCAATTGCACCGTCCCTCCTGCAGTTATAGGCTCAATTCAGAGGCACATACGCCTTTGACAGTTTCAAAGCAGTCGGCTTGAATTTGACCACATCTGGGTGGCTATTGTCGGTGTTAGCAGCGCGCTGCAAATTTGGCGTCCTGGTCGCGCCGAGAGAGGTGATAGCGGGGCAAAATGTTGCCCCTCCATCGAAGCACAGCACGAAGTTGCGCGACGCTCTCTGGCGGACCGGAGGCTGATATAGACGACTCACTTGTGACAGGCGAAGATGCCACACATCTTGAAGGTGTCTCGTTAAGGAATTCGGCAAGGCAGTTATGGGATTGGGTCTGAGGAGAGCTTTGCGCGGGCGTTGAGAAGCGGAGCCTATTCACCACCGTCAGCGAAGAGACGAGGGGCCTTTATACTTACGCTCGCCGGCACACCGGGGGCCTGTGATCTGGTGGACGCTTTGGATGCGGACGTGGGTAGCTGTTGCCACGAGGGATGTCACAAACAGAGCGGAGCGGGATGAGAAGGGACAGTGGAAGCTGTGTGGAATAGAGAGAGGAGAGTCACACTCCTCAGAAAATCTGTGTGGAGAGTCTAAATTCGGCACGGGCAGTTCATACACCCGCCGTCTCGCCCCAGGGGACCCCCAAAAGACGGCGAATTTAGAGATTTGACTAGGGGGCCCAGATCCCAGATCTACTAGCCTTCCAGCAATAGCCGGTCTGCTTTGACTCAATGGCTATCGATTGTGGGCGAGGTGGTCCGCCGAGCTGGGACGGAGCTCCAGCAGCGGGCAACCGGAGTCTCAGATTCCAGGCCGATGTCGGGGCGTGGTGTTGATTGGTCCGACACCCTATTTCAGTTCCACCCGCTCCCTTACCTAAATCGGAATGATAAGGGGTCCATGGACGGCTCGCTGCAGTGGTGGCGAATTCACGTGAAGTTTTGTATAAGAGGCGCGAGAGAAGTACATATTGGTGAGAAGTTGAAATGGCAAATTGCATGTAACTATCTTCCCAGTTGAGATCCCACAGTTTCATTGTGGGGGTCAGGCCAATCGATGAGCTGTGAGCCGAAGCTGCGCGGGGTGTAAGTGAAGCTGGACGTCAACAGCATCACGAATGCGTCATGTTACATCTTCAGGCGCAGGTCACGAGCCGCACCTCTTGGGTTCTCTCCTGAAATAGCCCGTCAGATTCACAGACAACACAATGGATCGAAACGGTGAATGTACCCTGGAAAAGCCCGCCAGACATAAGTCAGGCAGACCGGTCTCTCCCGTCCAAGCCATTCAGCGCCTATCCACAAACTAGACACCCGCAAAGCGTGGCGGAAGGAAGGCCACGCCAATGAATAGTGTCGTCCAAACTCCGTATGCCCATCCCAAGTGGTATCCCGTAAACTCCGTAATAGATTCTGCCTGCCGCTCTCATCCATTGATGTCGGGGAAAGTCGTTGAGAGGTGTGGCCGATTTACGGCGCGGCATTCTCGCGCACGATCTGTTTGATCCGTCTCTCGTACTGCGCCCGGTCTTTCTTAAACATGTTGTACGCCTCCGCCTGGGCCGGAGACTCCGGGTTGGGGTCGTTGAGAAGATCTTGGACGCCGAGGAGGATCTGCTTGATCGTGATCGCCGGTTTCCACGCCTCTTCCTCGTTCAGGATGGACAGACAAACGGTGCCAGAGGGGTAAACGTTGGGGTGGAAGAGCGGGGGCACGAACTTGCCTGCGAGGAATGCCGCGTGTCAGTCACATCTGACCATGCCGACCGCGGTGCGCGCTGAACAGGGGCCTCGACTTACACTTGGGGGGCTTCGTGGGATATTCTGCACGAAGGAACAAGGTTAGAAGCCACGAAATCATTGGGGCGGAAATAAGGTCGCGTACCGTCAGGGAACGTCACTATCAGCTTGAACAGCCCGCCCTCCCAAATTGTCTTCTCCTTGCCCGGAATGCCGCACTCCCAGACCTTGAGATCGAGCACTCCCTGGGCATTCTTCTGCGGCCGGGCATAGAAGCCGAACGGATGGTCCTTTCGCCATTGTTTCCTGGAGCGTGTGGATAGATTAGCGATGCCGTTGCGAAGGACGATATTGCGTATAGGCGGCGATTGATCACGCACCGTTCCTCCTGCAAGCGATTCTGGCATAGCGACATTATGCCGGCTGTTATGGACTGTGCGCTTGAAGTGAAGTATTGGTTTCCCTAGGAGGCAGGCCTTGAGAGCAGCGAAGCCCGATGCTGCGCGGGTTCGAGCAGTCAAGGCCGACAGGAACGTGGGGAAGGTTGTTCGAATGTTGCTGCCAAGTTGCGCGGGGCTGAAATGAAAGATGATGAGGCTTCGAATGTGCAATGAGATGAGCCTGCTGCACGGCTCAGCAAGTGGGCTGAACGTCTGATCTTGGAAAGTTTGAGGGTGGCTGGAAGCTGCGCGCCAGCGGCCGAATTCTGATACCCGCACGGACACCGGAGCGGATGTACGGAAGCCGAAATCGAAGTTTGGAAACTAACCAGAAAACCAGTATAACGTTATATGCTCACCCCAAGTGTAGCACATTGCATACAGCTTACATACAGCTTACATAGATAATCCCCCTTAAGATTAAATCATTCCTCTCAGCTATACCCTCTTTTTATATATGTTGGCACTTATATTTAGCACTTATTTAAGCTGAAAACTCTATCATATAAATATTTAATAAAGACTAACGTTAGGTATATTATAAAGACTAAATATATTAAAATTGCTAGCGTCGCTTCGTTCGTCAGTCACGACGGCCCTCTGCTTCACTACGGAGCGCTTCCTTCCTCACTTTTGCTCCTGGCAATTTTGGGCGGGGCATTCGGCTTATTTGGACAGTGTGTTTTTAGATGACGGCGAGAGCAAGCGAAGCGAAAATATCCTGTCCGGAGGCCAACAACTCGAATTTCTAATAACTAACTATGTCTAATCCTACATAATGGAACTATCCAGCCTAAACCTTAACGTCTGAACTGTCGGTTATATACCTGCTAATGCTGCTCAGGTCATCCTCCTCTTCTGGTAGCTCTAAGAGCTGCAGCTTCCTTATCTCGTAATCTGTGATCTTGAGCTGCATGCTCTGTACTGGTACATCTCGATAGATCCTGCTCTGGTCGAATAGCGCCTCGAACATCAGACCCTCCAGTGTCTTGACCCGGGAAACTGCAACATAAGACAGCCCAGAAGCGAACTCCGGCGCGGAGATATCGTAAACCACCTTGTTGAGAGTAATGCCCTGCGACTTGTGAACCGTGATCGCATAGCAGACGAGCAGAGGAAACTGCTCACGGTAACCAGTACCGGCTCCAAGGACAAACTTCTGGCGAGCCTTGAGAATGGGGACCACAAGCTTAGCTCCATCGCGAAGCTCTTCCCCATCAGATAATAGGAACGGCGGGCCAGTATAGTTATTAAATATAATCATGATAATCTGCGGCCGGTCTTCTAGTATCCTGGCCCCTTTGGCCCATGAGATATCGTAAATAGTACTCTGGGCGCCATTTATAAGCCTAACGTTAGTCCACAAGTTCCTTGTCAGCATGATCCTGCAACTGTTGGAATTGATAGACGAGACCGCCAGAGCAGGTGGCATAGAAAGGCCCATGCATGGCACTATCCCAATGTAAGATAGCGTCGACACAGCGATATCCCTTATTTTGGGGGTCCGCTGCACTCTCACGATGCAGTTCTCCTGAGAACTCAGACATGCAGATTAATGCAATCCAGCCTGTTCAACCCCTTGTGACGGTGAAAGCAAACTTGATCCACTCAGCTACGTGCACCTCCCAAAAGAGTGTCGGAATTGTAAGGTCCCTTGACCTTGCAACTCTGGTGGATCATATACGCACTCACAGCAGACCCCGTAGGCCGCCTGCTATGACAGGGCGGATTAATCGTTCAGTGTAACGAACCATACGACCCCTATCCTCTGAGAGGGACAATCTGGTTGAAGGTGGTAACACAAGGGGTGATAGTTCGGTGAAGCCAAAAGGTTCACAATAATGCTTGCCGCAATATCTGCACAATAGTAGGTGAGAATTATTGCTTGAAATTGCTCACTGCAGAACTCCCAGAGTTCTTCAGAACGAGTGACT